>PVKU01006443.1:0-103762 GCA_004027475.1 Anoura caudifer
TGCTGTAAGCTGTTGGTGTGTATGTTTTGGTTAAATAAATAAGATCTACTTTGGGAAAAACAACCTAAAAAAAGGCTTATTTCCCAGATAGAGAAATATAGAGATTATTGTACATCTATCCCTTAAAACATTTTAACTTAGCCCTTTTTTCTACATTTGCCTGCATATAAGACATTTCTTTTTTCTAAAGTAAAGATGAGAGCCCTGAGTGGTAATGTGATCTGGCACCCTGCTCTGTCTCTTGTAATGAAAGAAAAAAAAAATCCCCTAAATCATAATGACAGAAGTAGAATTTCCTGCTATATAACCAACCACAAACAACATGTAAAATATAGAAGCTACGCACATCCCACAGAGTTAACAAATTTAAGATACTTCAAAACCAGAAATATGCTTTCATTAAACACAGGACAATAACCTCCCCATTAACCTTTCTGTAAAAGGCCAAAGTTGAAAAATATATAATCATAATGATAAAAGAAACTATTTAGGTCCATCTGTTCCAAATACCTTATATAATGTCACAGGCATAACACTGCAATGCTAAGAAGAAGCATGCAACCAATGACCTCACAGTCATGTCCAAATCTAAACTCATCACCTCTTCCTAGCAGTGCTCTTTTGTATGTTACCTACTTTATTGACACTAGCCCATCACTCTCCAAACCCAAAACATTAAGTCACCTAGAAGCCCCCTCCCCGCCTTACTCCACCACACATCCGCTCATTATCTGCTTACGTGGACTCTGCTTCCCCAGCATCGCCCCTACGGATTCTCCCTTCATCTTTAACAATTCAAACATTCCTTAATCTGAACTAGATGTACTGGTAGGAATTTCGGCAACTAACTCCTAACTAGTTTTCCCATCCATAATTTCTCCCATCTTCAGCCCAATTTCCTGCTATCCAATTAATTTTCCAGAAACAAAGTTATGATTTTAACACTTACTTGTGCAAAGCCAATCAGTGATTCTCCATTTGCCTTTCATTGACCAGTTGGGATCTTCCGTTGGCCCTACACATTGCCTCTTCTGACTTATTTCTCCCTGCTGTTTTTCTTTCCATATTCTCAGCTCAGGATATATCAAACTACTTAGTGTTTCTCATACATACCCAGAGATTTCAGCCTTTACTGCTTTCTTTATGGGGCTGTCTTGGTCTTAAAAGAACTTTCCGATATATTCTTCAAAACCCGCTACAATAGCTGGGATTTTCTTTACAAACTTCCTCCCTCTCAGCATTCTTCCCGGACCTCCACTCTACTTTCTTTATGTATCATTACTACAGCACCAGTCACATCTTATATCGGCCTACTGTTATTCAAATGCCAGTCTACTGCCTTCCACACAGCAGGAGTTCAATGAACTTACGTGAATGACTGCTGAACACAACATCTATGTTTATACCGGGAAATGGAGGTGAAAGGTGCTGATGTCACCCCTGCAAAATCGCACTGAGTTTCACTGGCAGGGAAATCTCCATATCAGTTATTACCCTTTCACTTAGTGCATATCTACATGCCTGTCTACATGCATATATACATACATACACATATTAAATGCACAGTGTGCACATGTATACATACACACATATGTGTGATGTACACACATGAACCTTAGAAGCAATGCGGTATATACAAAGAGTGCTGGACTAGGAATCAGGAGATCTGGGTTTTATTTTATTTTTTGTTTTGCCATTAAGTAATTGTAATAAGCCTGAATAAGTCACTTAAGGTCTTTGAAAATAATTTTCCTAATCTCTGTGGAATGAAATATGTTATGCATCAGGCTGGGTACTCCACTAATATGAAAAGACAGAAGCTGCTATATTTTGGCAGGACTGTTCCTGTTTTGATGTATTCTCAATGTCCAGCACAGAGTTAGGGTTGTCTTTTCCTTTCTCTTCTACTAGGTTACAAGTAATTGAAACTGTTATATAATTTCTTGAATCTTCCTCATCTTTTTGGGAAAAAAAACATAGTTTATGTTTGTCTATTTTTACCTGTAACAGAATATACCGCATTTTCTGTTAATTTAAGGAACTGGTTTTCAAATTATGTGATTAGGCAATTGTTTGCAAAATCAACTTATGATGATACAGGTTAACAGCTTACAGTGAGGCAAGTAACATTTAAAAAATGGTTTATTTCATGCACTCTCAATTGAGGTATACTTAAACAATAACCTGAGGGAGAAAAGTTTAGATATCGCTCACCACTGCCTTGCAATCAACAACAACAACAAAATTATTGTGGGAACAAGGAAAAAAGGAACTAAACTTTAAACCAAATATACCACCTAGACAACTTAAACAATGGGCTATAGTTAACATAAAAATAGAATATAAAATTTAGCAAAAATTACTATATGTTGTAAAAACAATTCCCTTGCTTTGGAGGATCTGGTTAAATCAGTAATACGCTCAGACCTAAAGTGTGACATATGAATTCTTTATAAAGCCTGAGCGCAGTGGTGCCTTAGCACATCTGGACGGAAACCTAACCATGGACCAGCTCAGTTCGTGGTAGTAATCGTCACAGTTGTATCTGGGAAGATGGCTAAGGGCTTTAAGGAGAGATGGAGTGTGATCAGCATTCTTTTACACATTCCTAAGTTAAAAAGAGCCCTGAGACTCTATAGTGCCAGATAGTAAAATAAGAAAAGCACATAATTGCATGTCTATTGTTTCACTTATACTTATGCCCATAAGGAAAATACACCTCAGCTTATGCTATAAAGATTTTTACATTATTTATATTAAAGATAATTATTATTAATCACATAACTTTTGTTCTAAATCCCTTACCTTTGGTGTTTACGTTCCTCATTTCACTTTCCAATTTGTCTTAAGAATTACCTTTTTATTTTTTATTGCAGTTATTGAAGACAGAGTTACAATGAAGTTTTAGAATAGATCCTCACAATGAGGTTCTATAAGTATATCAGACATAAGTATTTAATAACTGATAAGAGTAATACGAGAAACATAATGTAAAAATTACTCCAGATTCAAGCCTTGATCTAAAATTATCTTCACTGTTAGTTTAATTTCTAATATGCTTGCACAGTTACTAGGTTGAATGACCTTTAAACAGTGTGCAGACATGGTGTCAAATTGCACACGAAGTTATTCCCCATCTTTCTTGCCAGTGCACAGAGGGGGAAGCACGCAAGTCTCAGGGCTGAACACTCAGCGTCCTACTGAAACGTTCCGTCATACGCAAGGACTGCCTTAATGACGTCCCATAAAATCATCCATCCCCTGTTCTAATGCGGGCCATGAATTAACCAGTTCACGCTCTATTTAATTTACTTCTATGTCTTGTTGGGTCTATTCAAAATAGAGCTAATCCGTATTCCATACAATCACATTTTCCAGCATTTGGCTTTCTCATTTCTAGAAGAGGAAACAGAGGGCCAGTTGGTACTGAAATTTTACTAAATTAATGGTAAGAGTTAGGAACAATATGCATAGCAGCCAGATACAAGCTGTTTTCTTTCCATAAGAATTTGAAAGCCTATCCTTTGGAAAAAATAATAGACAAAATCAGCACACCAGAAAATTATGGCAGGCTCCTCAGTATTCACAACTTCTGTGAATGCAGAGAGGGCAAAATGGAGGACAAAGATATCTAATGGAAAGAGAAAAAGAGCAACTAAACACTGGTATTTAGACAGGATCACTTTCTCAGAGTGCCTCCTAGGCTTTTGACCAGCAGCAGGTGAGCCAAATATCTGCTCAGCATCTATGAAATCAGAAACAGCCTGGCAGGTTCACCAGAGGACCAAAAAGGCAGAGATCACATACTGAGAGTATAGACATATTAAAAATTAATCACATGATTTTCACAAAATTTTAAAAATAAAGAATTAAGCAGTGAGGGAGGTTACTTGTCAACTCGGGGCAAAACAAAATCCAGGTGAATCATAATACAAGTAAATATTGTGAGTTATCCCATAAAGACATTGTGGTTTGATAGTTTGGGATAGTGGTGGTTTTTAATCAAAAGCAGATCAAACGCTATATAACCTAATTAAACAAACTCATTGCATCAGACAGAAGGTCACGAGACATTCCTCGTGACTTTCCATAGTTAGCATCAGTAATACATGTGTGCCAGGTCTAGCAATCTTTCCTCAATAGCACAGAATAGGGATGATTAAGGCTAATCGTAGCCATGCTGTTTGCGGTCAACCGGGGCCATGAACCAGCATTAGAGCTGAGCCAGGACTGGAGTTTTAGGCATTACCGCTGAAACTTGACTCTAATAAAGCTTACACTCATTAGACTCAGTCCCCTCCCTACACTTGGGAGCCAGGTTCCAACAAGAAGGTAAAGAGATAAACAAAAAACACTGGAAGGATCCCCACAGAGCACTGTTAAAGGAAAGGGAAACCCTAAAGAAAGATCACAATTAAACGTCCCCTGGGGAACTCACATATTCCCTTTACCACCTACAAGGCAGCGTATCAACGCTATTCCTTTAATAATCTCAGAATAACTAATGTTTCTCACATGCACTCTGGAAGGCTTCTTTTAATAATCATTTAATAATGTTTTAATAGTAACATCTATAATATATATGATTTAATATCATCTATTACAAATATTATAACTAATATTTATTAAATGCTTGTATACTTATTAGGCAGTATTATTTGCTACATATCAAGTTTTCAGTGTTTTAGGATAACTCACTTCATGTTTTCAAGTACTCATTTCCTGAAATAAAACTATTCTAGGCATATAATTGTTAATAAAAAAATTGTTATAATTGATCTAGAGGAATCTAATCTGATGCAAATATTTCAGATTTACTTTTATACTCTTTCCCTGCTCTTCTCCTACTTACTAGTCAATGTCATGAATGCTTCAAGTTACTTGAAACCTTTGAACCAAAGACACCGAATGTATGTAACTGAAGAATGCAGACCTGCAAGCAGCAGAGACTGTACACACCAGCACTGCAGCATGGACGCTGCTCACTGGGGAAGAAAACCGAGGAACTGGAACTCGGAGGTGTGGCAGAGAGAAGCAGAACAGGAAAATGATGATGTGATTTGCAGTGACAAGTATTTCAATTCCTTAGGGAGAAAACACGTTTAATTTTGAAAATTGCATTAGAAAATAAATTTATACTTCTCAAAGGATAATAAGACACCATTAAAAGAGTGAAAAGGCAAGCCATGAACTACATATATCCTATAAAGAACTCACTGCTACAACAGCAATTCTCAAAAGCGTAGTCTACAGATGTCTGAGGGTCCTCCAGACCCTCTCAGGGGTACACAAGGACAAACAATCTCCATAACACTAGATGCTATTTGCCTTTTTCACGGTGTTGACATTTGCACTAATGAGGTTTCACTTGCATTGGCATTTGCAAAAGCAATGATGGGGAAAACCACTAGTGCCACAGCTTGAATTAAGACTGTGGCACTAAACTGCATGGTAACCCATCACTGCCAGGCGCTCCCAATAAAACCAATTCTACTTGCATGTAGGAATGTCCTTGATAAAGCAGGAAAAATTATTCCTTTTATTAAATGTCCCCTCAGGAACCAACATCTCGTATTTCCTTTACCACCACCATGGCAGCATGTAAACACTGTTCTGTTAATAACCTCAAATAACTAATGTATCTTGAGTATATCGCTGAGTGTGTCTTTTTTATATTCCGCGTGGCACACAGGATAGTATGAATAAAGCACTTATGTTGCCTGCCGAAGGGCAATAAGTGTCTCAGGCAAAGCATTTGTGTGCCTGAGTTACAGACTGAACTAGCCTTTTTTCACCGAACACCCTTTTTACTTGAAAGAATAGCTGACAGACAAACTACGTTATTCGAACTTGGGTTTTTGATGGGCATGTTCTTGAAAGTTATAGAAATGGGGCTGAACACCTCTTTAAAGAAAACAGCTGACAGTGTATTAGTTGCCAATGACACAAGTAAAGCTTACAAGAAAAATGTTTAATTTTAGAAAAGTAGTATCTGCCATCATGATATGGCTTCACAATATTTAAAAAAGTACTTAAACATGCACTGATGAATCTCACAGATGTAATGTTGAGTCTAAGAAATGATACCAAAGAAAGAGTACATACTGTCTCATTCCGCAAACAGGCAAAACCAAGCTACAGCATTAGAAGTGCAGGTGACGACCACCCTCAGGGAGGCAAGGGCAGACTCGCTGGGGGAAAGGCCTGACGGTTCTGGAAACTGGTGGTGTCCGGGTTCTTGGTCTTGGTGCTGACCTCATGGGCATGTCTACTCTGTGAAAATTCATCAAACTATTTGGCATTTATAATTTGTTCACCTGTTTAGTATTCTTTAACTTAAAAGGAAAACAGTGCCCCAACTGGTGTGGTTCAGTGTGAGTGCCGGCCTACAAACCAAAGGGTCGCTGGTTCAATTCCCAGTCCAGGACACATGCCTGGGTTGTGGGCCAGGTCCCCATAGGGGGTGCGTGGGAGGCAACCACACACTGATGTTTCCCTCCCTGTCTTTCTCCCTCCCTTCCCCTCTCTAAAAAATAAATAAAATCTTTTTAAAAAAATAAAAAGAAAACAGTGCACGAAGTTTTTTTTTTTGTTTTCTAAAGAATGGAGTATTTACCAAAACACATATTTTCAAGGTCTCCTTAATTAAAACAACGGGCTACAGGGGTCACTGTGTCTGTTTCACAACAACAGGACTGTGGCTGTGGTCAACACAGCACCCAAAATATCATCCTAGAGAATAATCCTTGGATTTCATAAAGGTCCAGTTGGAATCTATGTTCACATGTAAGAAGAACAGACACAGAAGAAAACTACCTTCACTAAGAGCTCACGTTAGACTTCTTGAGACTTCAGAGTTAGGACCTGCTTGTGTATTGCAAGACAGATTCCCATTTTCAGGTCACTGTCACCGGCTCCTCCTAGGACCACCTGGCAAAGGAGTTATCAAGATACACAAAGGTCAAAGGAAATTTAAAATAAACACAAAAACATTGAGCAAACAAAAGGGCTCATGGACAGAGTCAACAGTGTGGTGATTGCGGGAGGGGGGTGGGTAGAGGTGGAAGAGGGTGTAAGGGGGATAATGATAATGCAAAAAATATTTCAATAAAAATAAGCTATTACCAAAAAATCAATCTGCCCAAACAGAACAAAACACACACAACATAAAACTACCCACTGAGTTAGCTTGGCAGCCACTCACTGCTAAGTGTTGACCAAAGTCTCCACCTCAGAACACTTAAAGAGAGTAAATCATTCCTTTGCAGGAATGCTGTAAAGACAATCAAATTACCCTACATTAAATAAGAATAACACATAGATGTTCTTAACAGAAACCCTTTCAAAAACATAATGCATTGCAGGGTAGAAAATCAGCTTTTGGCTGTGAGCATGCGTGTTACTCTAAACTTCTTAAGAAGACAGTTTTTCCTTAAGAAGAACCTGAGCCTCATCCACAGCCAGGGAGCTGGAGAGCAAAAAGCCTGCGGCCGGCTGCTAATTCAAAGCAGGAGTCTCCAGAGGCAAGCCCGCGCTTCGATTTCCAATTGTGTGTGCTATTTGTTTGGAGAGCCGCTGGCGCTTGCTAAAACGACAGTCAACTGCGGCCGCACGCCACCATGGGCATCTCGGGGCAGCAGCAGCGGGGACCAGACCCCCGTCATTTAACTGTGCGCGCCTCACCCCACATGCACATGCACTGGGTGTGCTGGAGGGTCCTGGGGCCTCGCGGCAGGCTCAGAGACTTGCCAAAGAGGCAAACACGCCGTTTAGGATGACCCAACTGCAACGCCACGGTGCAGCAGTATTTTTCTTCCGTGGGAACTTGGATAAATAGCTTCTCAGCTATAAAGAGCTAAACATTTTAAATGAAGCAAGTGCTGAAACATATTTAAAATGACTAACAAGAAATTATAAAATACTGACAATTTTGAAAAAGAATACAGTCACACCACCAAAACGATTACTCAGTTAACATATTTCCTGCTGACCTTTTTTCCTACCAATCATGTGTTTTTAGAGTTCTTATAATCATTTTGTTTATAACATGTTCATTCTGCTTCTTTAACATTATATTAGAAATACTTCGCAATGTTATTATTTAATATTCACAAAGTTAGTTTTAATAAATACATGATAGTTCACTGAATAGTATTATAGTTTATAGGACCATATAGCTGTTATTACACAGTTAAAATTATTTTAAACTACTTGCTCTTATAAGCAATAATTACTTTGTCCTCAGGAAACACTTCAGCTTCCCACTATCCCAGCACCAGTGAGGAAGGTCCAGGGCAGCCTCCCCTCCATTTTTACAGCATCTGAGACATTAAGGTAACCAGACGGGGCAGAACCTAAGATCTTCTCCCTGGTATCTCTCACTTATAACCAGCACATCAGATTTGGAGAGACTGACTCGAAGGACTTTGTAGTTCTTTCAGCTACATTCTGCTTATTTCTTATCACCAAAAACAAGATTAGAAGTAAATGGCTCATAGTATTCAGAGTCAAACATTCTTAATCTTTTATTTAACAATTATAAGAGCAGGAGACAATCCAAAGATCAGTATCACTGATCTTCAGCATCACTGAAGGATGGCTGCTGCTATTGGGATCTGTAGTTTTAGTTTTATGTCGGGGGGGGGGGCGGGGAGGCGAGTGCTAAGTAACAGCTCAGTAAGCAAAGATATCTGCGAAGAAATACAAAACTAAAGAATTTAGTCACTAAAATGACTGACTAAATGCACACCCCCGTACCACGCTAACACAAAGGTTTCAAAGCACTCTATGTGGCTCAGATTACCAAAATCTTAACAGCAGGTAAACAGGAAACAATCAATTGCTCACTAGGCAGGTAAATCATTAGCAAATATGTAATTTCTGTCCCTTCAGAGAAGGAAAAAAGAAAAAATTCCTTGGACACTAGCTTTACCTACATAATTAATTTGAAGAAAAATTTGGTTGATATCCTGAAGGCTATGATGTCTCTGCTCCCTTGGCGACACCTGAAACTTCCTTAATTTGCTCCAGAGAGAACCACAGGGACTGGGCTGACTTAGAGAACCATTATCACAGGTAGAGCAGAGAATTTCCACAGGTGTCAGCTGAGAGAACTAGGTTAGGTCAGAAACAGGCAGCTCACTTACTGGTACCTTCCCCATTACCAAATAGAGTTTCCACTTTTTGGCACATTATCATAATTAATGTCTCGGAGAACTGTACCAGTCAAATGATAAAAATTTTATGCATTAACAAAAGAAAAGAAAAGAAAAGAAAAGAAAAGAAAAGAAAAGAAAAGAAAAGAAAAGAAAAGAAAAGAAAAGACCTCATGGAGAAAACAGCATTTAAATGACAGCTCCATGAAACACAGCCCAGCGCTCCTCATGCATAGGTTAGAGAAAACATAACCCAGCAGGAAGGGAACATGGGCTTTGGAGGCAGTTCACACCCCAGATTCACTTCCTGTCAGGGGTGTCAAAATCACTTTCACCGGGGGCCACACCGGCCTCACGGTTGCCTTCGAAGGGCCGAATGTAATTTTACAACTGTATAAATGTAACTACTCCTTAACTAGGGGCAGGGAGCTCGGCACTGCCGCCAGGGAGAAACAAGGTGCCGGGCTGGATAAAACGAGGTGGAGGGCTGGATTCGGCCGGCGGGCCTTGTTTGCCACCTGTGCTATAGATGATTAATTTTTAACACAATAGTAAATCTCTCTATGCTTTACTTTTCTCATCTGTAAAAGGGGAAAATAATATGTTTGCAAATTTGTTACAAGGAATAAATGAGAGTATGTGTACATTTATATACATACATATATGTATTTGCATATATTCTCATATGTGCATGTATAAACATATATACATATGCGTATACATGTGTGTATGTGATGGATATAAACATTTCATTTATTCCGTGCAAATTTTTATATATACATATTTATATGTGTGTGTGTAGTAAACATACAGCATATGCTCTATAAACAGTGTTTTAGACATGTTACGTACTCAAAAGACAGCAGCTACTATTAAATAATAAGAGACAATTTTATGTGGTAGAGTAAGCATGACCCGGAGTAAGAGGACCTAGGACCTACCCACACCACTGATTCGTTTTCCAACCCTGGGCAGCACCATTCTAGGCTGCATTGTCTACATTTCCCACGTAAAAAGGATAGTAACTACCCATACATCAGAGAGGTTATTTTACAAACCGAATGAGATAATGAGAGCACACAACAGAATTTCACACTCAAAGCGGTACACATGTGCACAGAAACTTTATAAATTAAAATTTCATCACTTGCAAAACAATGATTCTTTTAAAATTGGGGGTAAACTTGAGAGAATATGAAAGGAGAAAGACAAATATAGAATTTTAACCCAAACAAATTTTAGGACCTTGTCTTAGAATAACAGTTTATGGCTTCATTCTTATTAGTAATTAAGTGGTAATTTTTAATGATAAAGATGATCCACAAGTGGTTTTCAATTCCCTATTTTATTATTCAAAACAAGTAAATTTCACAAAAAATTTGTTCATCTTTTCATGCAAGATGCTGCACTACATACAAATATAGAGATGAATAAAACAAGGTCTCTCCCCACAGAGCTCACTGTCCTGTAGTGGCAATCAATTTGGTGGGCATGATGGGAAAACAGAAAAGTTTTTAAGTTATATAAATTTGCTTAAATACTGACCCTGCCACCTATCTGCTGTATGTCTTGCAAAGTACATAACTTCCGAAGTCCACGTTCTCTTTACTAAAATGTAATTATAGTATTCATCTGATTGAGGTATTTTCACTCCTCATTAATTGGGGTGATGTATACCACACGTAAAATATTTGGAACATAAGAGGCTTTCTTGATTACCTCGCTCCCCTTCTGTGAAGTAAATGCGCAGACAGATGCCACATTCGGCCCCAGGCAGAATTAGTCTAGTGCCACGGAGAACAGAGCTGGTTCTTCTTTACCGGGTTCGCTCGACCAGGTTCAGTCAAACCTGGTCGAAAGAACTGGAGAAGGCTTTATGGAAACTGTAGGACTTGAAATGAGCCTTGAAATATTGGTAAGATTTCAATATATGTAGTTAAAGGACAAAAGCAGTTGAAATATTCAAAGAGGTGTGGAAAAAACAAGGGTAGAGAGAGCTGGGTGAGCGTGACAAAGAGCATTATTACTTCCGTTTTGGGCGGAATGTCTTGGGCAAGTAGAAAATTGAGATAGAGAGATAAAGTCAAAAAGGTATTGGGAGTCACATTATGGAAAGTCTTGATGGTTCCAGAGAAGATTCTGTCCTTAATGAGAGGCAGGGACAGTTTCCAAACACCAGGGTCATTTGGTTCGTGCTGAGATGGCAGCAGTTCATAAAAATTAACTGGAGTGCTAACAGAAATGTCCATTTTAGAAGGGTTTTAGAGACGAAGAATGTCAGGAACTTCTATGTAGAAAATAATTTTCCCTGAAAAATGACCCATCAACTAACTGGCCAGGAACGATGGCCAAGGACAGGTATGAAGGAAGTTAAGGCAAACCAACGTGGGTTAAGAGAGCTCTTCTTGCCCCAGGTTATATAAATTAACATTAACAGCAGACAGAGAAAACAAATTCAGGATTCCCTCCTTGGAGTCTGTTACTTGAGAAAGTATTTCCTCTCTCTCAAGCATTTCTGAAAAAGATAATTATCAGGATAACAGGATAAATTCTCAAAAGTATGCACTTATGCTGAGCATGCAAAATGGGTAGCTGTGCATGCAACTGTAAATTATACAAAGAAACCTAAAATAATATTTGTGAACATACCTCATCTGTTAACTCAAAGTACACAGAAACACTTTAGAACTCTTAACTGTGGAAAACCTTACTACTGAAATTACTTCTGATGTCTCATGAAAACAGGTAGGCCACCTTAGCCACCAAACCTCAAGAGAAAAATAGTTGCAAATTTCAGTGATTTCTCCCTCATCATTCGCTCTCTGATGGAGCGCAACTGAGGACACTTCTACCGCCCACACACACGTGCTGCTAGACACTGACTGTCTCCTTGGGTATGTCACTATCGTGGTGACAAACATGCCTGAGAACTACAAAAAACTGGGGATTTCAAAATGTAAGACAGTAGTCTGTGCCTTTTTCTTTACAGTTCTGTCCATATCATGCGCACATTTGCTATTGTTCAATATCCCTCTTGGACAGGGAGCCACTCTTGCCAAGGAATTTCAAATAAGAAAAGTAAGTCGCCTTAATTAAAAGACAAATGATTTGGGTTCTTTCTCGAAAATAGCCCCTTCCTTTATCATCTTTCACTAATAATGCAAAATAGCCAATCTTAGACACAGCTCTGTTTCTCTAATATATTTTATTAAATGAGGTTCCAGGAAGAAGTTATCCTGCATGCTAGGGAAAATAAACACAAATTCTGGGCATCTATTTGCTGTCTGTGGAAAACCAGAAGGGTTTAGAAGCCACACTCATTTGATTCTGGAGAAAAAAATGCAATAGCTGATGAATACAACTACTTTTTGAAAGGGTGGGCTCACAAAGAGATCTCCGTTAGAGGCAAGGCCGAAAAGGGGCATTTGTGGAAGCAACATTGAGAACTTAGGGCTGTGAATTACCTCTGACTTTGGTTCTGAGTAGTAGGTGGCAGGGTGATTCTGAATGGTACAATCAACTCAGTCTACGCAGAGAAGTTATACTATTTAGGTAGCTCAAAGTAAACCAAAGTAGAAAAAAATCTTCAAATAATTATTTAAACTATAGACCCATAAAGAAGGTCACAACTTTACAGGTGGAAAAAGTACGCACTTTGAGTTAGACAAACATGTGTTTAATTCAAAGTACCAATTCTAAATGGCCTGGATGTGAAAGCAAGGAACCACTGTATTATATGACATGTACAAACAGTGACACTTATTAGGGTGCTGTTTTTATTTTGTAAGAACAGAAAAAAATAAACAAGGAAGATGAATATATGGAAAACTTATCCAGATGGCTCTGACTTTGAACAAATGTATTTTTTTCTTATGATACTTCAAAATCTTACTGAAGAAACCGTACAATACTTGAGGAGACATATAGCCAAAATACAATGGGTCACTTTTCTTCCAAAAAATGAAACAGATTTTAAAACAATCTTTCTTCAGTAAAAGTGTTTTATCATATAAGTTAATTATCAAAGACAGAATAATCTCTGAGATAGAAATTAATGATTCTAAGTAGCACCTTCTCCCACTGGTAGGATTATAAAAGCAGCAAATGTTTCATGATGGGAAAAAAAATTTAAACACAGATAAACAAAATGGAAAAAGAGCTACACAGAAACAAATCCAGTTAAACCAGGGAGTATATAAGTCTAGATGTTCCACTATGTATAATATAGATGATAATGTATCTACGGCTGTATTAATAAAAATCAGATAATATATGTATGATTCTGCAATCTGCTTTTCAATTAAGAGATCATTAAAATGTTTTAAAATAAATATCCCTCTACATTAATTTAATGGATGATTGATATTATACTATGTGAACATCTAACAATTTAGCTAATACATTTGTTACAAAACTTCTAATTTATTCCCAACTCTTCACTATACATAAGACCATGCTGTGTTGAACATGCTTCTATCTGAATTTTGTAATATACCCATGATTATTTCATTAAGTTAGATTTCTAAAAGTGGGATTTTAGGGTAAAAAGTAAATAAATTTTAAAAGATTTCTGAGGAATACTGAAAAACTGACCAACAAGAATACTATACCAATTCACACATCAGCAATGTATCAAAATAACTATTTCCTGAAATATTTCTCAGAAATATTTAATATTATCATTTTCTTACTCTTGGCAAGTTTAAAGACAAAAATAACCCACATTAATATGTGTCTTATTATTAGAGTTACACATTTTGTTCATGTTATTATTACTCTTTTCTTCTTTTCTGATTGCCTAAATATAACACTTGCAAATTTTCCCTTCAAGTTCTGTGTCTTCTTATTAAATTTGAAACAATGTGCTATATTGTTATATACTGTAGATATTAACCTTTGGGAATATTTATTGTAATTATTTTTCTGGATAAGTTTATTCTATTATCTTTATTAATTCTTTCAGATACTTTAAAAAACATTTTGTGCAGTCACATAATTAACCTTTCCCTTAATAACTTCAATTTTTGATATCATAATTATAATAATGAATCACTTGCAAATTGTAGAGATATTTGCTAATATTTGTATTGGTTTCCTTATAATTTCTTTCTTTTTAATAATTTAAACATGTATTTGACCTAGAATTCATTTTGTTTTATGAGATAGTGACTTAACATTCTTTTTATCCAAATGAAAAGATAGCACCAACTGTAAGTGCTAAATGTCATCTTTATCAATACAAAATTCCTATATATACTTTGAACTACTTATAGATTTTTCTATTCTGTTCCTTTAATCTGTTAGCCTATTTCAGTATGAGAGGATATTTGTTAATTATTTATGGTTTACAATATTTCTATATTTGACAGAGAAATAGTCATTAATTTTTTCATATTTCTCTGGCAAATATTGTCCATTTGGTATCCAAATGAATTTTATAATTATCTTGTTAAGATACCCACCACCAAATTTACTTGGCATTCATTGCAATTAGAATAATTTTAAAAATACTCTACAGTAAGAAATATTCCCATCCTGGAACCCTGTATTTGTACATAATGAAGTCTCCTTTAAATGACTCTCTGACCTGTTCTTCACATTGATTCTACATAGTCCTTGTTAAGCATGCTCATGGAAATCTTACAGCTTATGCCCTAATAGCGAATAGGGCATTTTTTGCAATATATTTTCTATGAGGATATTACTAATAGGAGAGAAATTTATGTTTTATAAGTGGACCATCTAACCACCTAAGGTCTTATTGATCCTAATTATTTTTAACTTGATTTTCTTGGGTTTTTCAACTATATACGGTGGTAATAATCCACGAAAAATGAAAATATTATGTCTTACTACATTATTTATAATTTATTTTTGTTACCTTGCTTATTTGATAAAATTTCTAAAGCAGCTGTTAGAAACCCCTTCGCCGTACCCCTGACCTCGATGCGGGTGAGCCTTCTTTGTGTCACGCTGGTGAGTCTACAGCAGCGGCTGAGTGCGACACAGATGTTCCTCATCGCGTTACTGAAAGATTACATTGCTCGCATTTTAGTAAGTTGTTTTTTAAAAAAATCAGGGATGCAAGCTGGATGTTAATACAATGTCTCTTTAGAAATATAAAGATGATTATGTACTTTATCTCTACCTATTGATGGGATAAATTTTATTAATTGATTTCAACATAGCAAACCGCTATTGCATTCTAGAATAACGCCAACATGGTCGTACTAAATTACTTTCTTAAAACACTTCGGAATTCACCCGCTAAAATCTTTCTTCATTTTACTTTTTTTCATCCACAATTGTGAGATTAGTTTGTAGTCTGCTCTTTTGTGCTGTTTTTTCCTGGCTTTGGTATCAAGATGAAGGTAGATGAAATCATCTAGCTTTCTGGAGGCCAATGCTCCCGTTAAGTGCTAATAAAGGCAGATAAAAAAATCTTAGAAAAAAACATGTATTTTAAGACACCAGAAGACTGTGAAGCAGTACGGACTAAAGGGAATAAAACTGCAAAGAGGGCAACCCTTTCAAAGGTGAGCCGAGGACCTGCGGCTCCCCCTGGAAACATCGGCCAAAGCTGGGTGTTGGAACAGGCTGTGGATCTGGTTAGGCCCAGCTAGCGGGCAGCTGCTGGGGTGAAAATATATCACTGAACTGCTGTTGCTTCTGTCGTGAATCTGAAATGCCAAAACTGGAGATTCGAGGGCCAGTTTTCCACCCAAGACATTTTCTGAAATCTAAAGCTCCACAACTAAAAAAAAAAGGGGGGGAGGGAGTGTTTAAGCCAAAACCTCTGAAAAACACAGTAAGATTTCCCAGCCTCACAGTGTTTCAGAGAAAAAGACTCACTAGTGGGAGGATTCATGAGAACCTCAGGTGGGCGCTGAAAGCTTCCGAGGGTCTGGTAAGCTGCCTACAGTCTCCAACCACTTCTACTCCTGCTGGCAACTGCTGATCTGAGTAAGGCTGGAGGCGGCGAAGGGATAAGGTTTCTCAGAAAAGTGGAAATTTCCATAATCCTCTTAGTGCCGAAGAGTCAATGACGTGCCAGGCTCTTCTGAAAAGCCCTGAAGAACCACGTTCCACCGTTCCATCGACAGGGGCGAAACAAAGAGACACCCAACCGCAACCCAAGCCGGACCCCCAATCAGCCCGTGATCGGATTAGGGTGATGAGGCTCAAACCACAACTCACCCACAGATTCCACCTACTTAGCAAGGGAAAAGCAAACCAAAGCTGGTGGGAGACGATGCCACCAGAAACCTCTACATAGATAGGACCGTATCACTCATAACCAAGAAGAAAAGGGATCAGAAACAAATCCGCCAGAATGTAGACGAAAGGCACATTAGGAAAAGCAAACGATGACTTTAAGGTGACTGTGACTATATGCTCAACAAAACAGAGAAAAGGTAGATAAATTAAATAAAAAGATGGAGACTTTTACCAGAAACTTTGAGGTTATAAAAAAATTAAATGCACATTCTGGAATTAAAAAATACATACCTGAAAGTCTAACTCCTAAGTTTCTCTTTTATCTCTACCAAGGCTTTCATTCTGTGTCTGTACTAATGACTCGTAAGTCACAAGAAATATAAATGGATATAATATTGGGGACAATTTCAGAATAAACAAAATGCAGAAGGAAATGAAAATCTAATGCAGGAGGTCTCTACGTCTTTTAGGGATGATTTTAGGGATTATAATCATCTTAAGGGATGATTATAATAGTGTGGGCTTTTATACGATGGAGAACTTCTGGAAACAAGCAAACATCCTTCACCAAACTAAATTTTTAACAGAACCTTTTTCACTGTGATGGACAAAGTAAAAGCGACGGTCACTCACAGGAAGGTGTGTGAATACAGCAAAGGTGCTACGCAGAAAGGCAATGAGGTCCACCAGGTAGTCACTAGCCCTGCTGCCCAAATCTCCTGTCATCCAGTCATAGTCGGCCAGCTGTAGAAACTGGTCAATCTTCTGATTTAAGTTGGTGTAAATCTCTTCTTCAGCTGCATGTCTGGCATCCTGAGAAGTACAAAATTTTAAAAATCACTGAGACTTCTAGTATAAGCGTAGCAGAAATTTCTGCTTGGAAACATCTCACACATCCACTAAATACATAACTGGGGCTATTAAGCAGTATCACAGTTGCCATGAATTTTTCTCTTCTCAAAAGCACAACGGAGTATTTTCAATTTTGTGTCTACCAGACAAGCTATTACTTTGCTTCACCAAGTAGTGAAACTGGCACTCCCCTCAGCTATCTGCATCCTTTTACACTTTCTTCTCTCTGCTCAAAATTACACTTACTCTCAGGATTCTAGTCCCTTTCATCTCTTCTGGGACTCCAAGAAACTCCCTGCCTATAATACTACTCTCTATATAGCCATTAGTCTCATCACTTTGTTTATTGTAAGTATCCTGAATTTTTGACCAAACTCTACATATTCCCCCAAGGTAGTCCTCTACCTCTCTAGTTTCTTTGTCATCAAGCTTCTTCAAAAGTTGGCATACCCCAATGTTTCCTAAATTGGGTTCCAGGTAACACCAGTCTTGAAAAATGCTAAAACAACAGCAAAAGACTTCCTAAGTCAAATAAGTCTGAGAAACCCTGCTGAAGAGACTCTCTATGTACACTAGCATATAAAAGACTCTAAGAAATGTTGTGGGGCTAATGACCCAACAAAACTGTAAGACAAAAGGGTCTACATCGCATCAGGGCAATAACAGTGCTATCACCAAGGAGTGGTCCAGGATAACCCAGGACCTCCATGCTACCACACCCAGTACTCATTTTCCAGTCTGATCTTATTTGATCTCTGTTAAACATTCTCTGCTAGAACTGTGTTCTTCTTTGGCTTTCATGACATGGTCTTCTCCTGATTTTACTTTTACGTTTCTAGCCTCTAATCCTCTCACTTTTGCTGGGTGATTTTATCAACCCTATTGGCTCCTAGGATCTGTGTCCAAACCCACTGATATTCAAAACCCACATATCTGATTGCTTCCTGGGCGTTATGATCCACAGAAACTGTGGACACAGTGAGTCCAGGAGAAGACTGATCATAATTCTCACTCTTTACCTGTTCAGTTCAGTCCAAGACAGAAATCTAAGCAACATACCGGATTCCATTCATTCCTCAGTCAGTCACTGTGTCCTAAATTTCTAATTCCTATGTTCCTCTCCATTTTCACCTTTCTAATGGCCACAAACTTTGCAATGTGTTTACATATCATAATACAGGCATTTACTATGTTTATTTATATGAACAATGTTTCCACAGACACTTCTGTGCTTAGACCTTTACATACACATGTGTAATCTATAAGCATGATTATAAGTGTGATCATCGACTGTCCTGGAATTTCCATTTTACTAAGTGTTTTCTTTCCATTAATAAATACTGTATTTTAGAAACTCAGGCTTACGGAAATCTGGAGTAGGAAGTCACAGAGCACTGACATTCACTGCCCTCCATCCTCCCTCCACTGCTTCCCCTATCGAAATGTGCGTTGGTGTGTTTTAATCATCAGTCATCACACACTGATGAACCAATATCGATAATTTATTAGTAACTAAAGTCCACCGTGTGAACTAGGGTTTATTCTGTATTGAACAGTTCTACGGACACTAAAAAATGCAGAGGGTCATGTATTCACCATATGGCATCATACAGAACAGTTTCCTTCCTACAAACCCACTCAGCTATCTCTATTCACCCCTCCCTCCCCGCTCCCTGAATCCTGGCAACCACTGATCTTTCTGCTCTGTCCATAACTTTGCCTTCTCCACAGGGTCACACGCTTGGAATCATACAGGACATTTTATGACTGAACAGAATGTTGAATACAAGTAGCATTTCAGGTTGGCTTCTTTTATTTAGCAAAGTACATTTAAGCTTCTTCCATGTCTTTTCACGGCTTGACAGTTCATTCCTTTCCAGGACAATAATATTCCATGGTCTGAATGTATCACAGTGTGTTTATCCATTCATCTATCAACACACATCGTGGTAGCCTCCAAGTTTTGGCAATTATGAATAAAACTTCTCTAGGCATTCAAGTGTAAGTTGTTGTGTGGCTTAAGTTTTCAACTCACTTAGGTTATAGCAAGGAGCCTGACTGGTTCACTGCGTGGCAAGACTATGTTTAACCTTGTAAGAAACTGACAGACTGTCTTCCAAAATGGCATTAACATTTTGCATCAGCAACGAATGAGAACTGCCGTTGCTCCATTGTTTGATATTGCCAGTCACTGCAATAGCTGTGTAGTGGTATCTCATTGCTGTTTCAATGTAAAATTCCCTCTCCATCCAGTTTCCTTTTAAGATTTTATTTTATTTACTTTTAGAGAGAGGGGAAGGGAGGGAGAGAGGGAGAGAAACATCAATGTGTGGTCGCCTCTCGTGTGACCCCTACTGTGGACCTGTCCTGCAACTCAGGCCTGTGCCCTGACTGGGAATCGAACTGGTGACCCTTTGCTTCGCAGACGTGCGCTCAATCCACTGAGCCACACCAGCCAGGGACCTCTCCATTCTTTGGTGAAGTGTGTGTTCAGATATTTTGCCCATTTTTAAATGGGGTTATGTGTTTACTTGTTGTTAAGTTTGAGCAGTTCTCTGTATATTTTGGATGTAAGTACTTTATTAGATATGCATTTTACAAATATTTTCTCCCAGTCTGTGGCTCGTCTTCTCATTCTCTTAACAGTGCCTTTTCCAGAGCAAAAGTTTTCATTTTAATTAAATCCAACTCAATATTATCTTTGATAGATTATATTTTTGCTGTCTTAGCTAAAAGTTATAGCCAAATAGAAGGTAACTGAGATTTTCCCTTATGTTATTTTCTAGGCAGTTTACAGTTTTGTGTTTATATATAAAAGTCCATGATCACTTTTTAATTAATTTTTGTAAAAAGTACAAGATCTGTGTCTAGGTTCGTTTTTTTCTTTTTTGCATGTGTACAGATGTTCCAACACCACTTATTAAAAAGACTCCTTTCTCCATTAAGTTGGTTTTATTCATTGTCAACAATCAGTTTACTCCATTTGTGTGGCTCCGTTTCCGGGTTCCCGATTCTGCTCCTCTGATCTATCTATCTACTCTTTGGCCAATACCACCGTCTCCTGATTACTGTAACTTCTTAGCAAGTCTTGAAGTCAGCTCATGTCACCCTCCAGTGTTCTTTCTTCCCTTCAATATTGTGTTGGCTCTTCTGGATGTTTTCCTTCTCTGTATAAACTTCAGACTCAATTTTTTAGTATACGCAAATTGACTTGCTGGGATTCAGATTGTGATTGTGTTAAATCTATAGATCAAATCGGGAAGAACTGATACCTTGATGAAATATTGAGTGCTCCTATCCATAATTTATTTAGATTGCTCTTCTTTCTCTTAATCAGAATTGTATAGATCTTATCACATAACCCTTGTTGAGCTTATTTCTCTCTTTTTTTTGCTAATGCAAATGATATTGTATTGTCCATGACAAATTCCAGTTGTTTGTTACTAATTTAATAAAATTGAAAATGGCCTTTGTATTTTAATCTTGTATCCTCAACACTGCTATATCTGCTTATTAGTTCTGGCAGGTTATTTTGTTTTTCTTTGTTGATATTTTTAGTTCTATCATATTTTTAATGTAGACAATCATGTCATCTGCAAACAAAGTCAGTTTTATTTCCACTTTCTCAATCTGTAAATCTTTTATTTCCTATCTTATTGGGTGTTGAACAAAACTGACAGAGGGGATCCTTTCCTTTTTCCTGATTTTGACAAGAAAGCTTCTATTTTCTAACCATCGGGTATGCAGTTAGCTGTAAAACTTCTGGTGTTCTTTTTTTAAAAAATATATATTTTATTGATTATGCTATTACAGTTGTCCCATTTCTCCCCCATCATTCCCCTCCACCCTGCACACCCCCTTCCACCCACATTCCCCCGCTTTAGTTCAGGTCCATGTGTCATAAGTTCTTTAGCTGCTACATTTCTTACACTATTCTTGCCCTCCCCACTGTCTATTTTCTACCCACCATCTATGCTACTTATTCTCTGTACCTTTTCCCTCTCTCTCTTCCTCCCACTCCCCTGTTGCTAACCTTCCATGTGGTCTCCATTTTTGTGTTCCTGCTCCTGGTCTAGCTGTTTGCTTAGTTTGCTTTTGTTATAGGTGTGGTTGTTAATATCTGTGAGTTTGATGTCTTTTTTTACTGTCCTATTTTTGATCTTCTTTTTCTTAGATAAGTCCCTTTAACATTTCATATAATAAGGGCTTGGTGATGATGAACTCCTTTAACTTGACCTTATCTGAGAAGCGCTTTATCTTCCCTTCCATTCTAAGTGAAAGCTTTGCTGGATAGAGCAATCTTGGATGCAGGTCCTTGACTTTTATGACTTGGAATACTTCTTTCCAGCCCCTTCTTGCCTGGAAGGTCTCTTTTGAGAAATCAACTGACAGTCTGATGGGAACTCCTTTGTAGGTGACTGTCCCCTTATCCCTTGCTGCTTCTAGAATTCTCTCCTTCATTTTCATCTTGGCTAATGGAATTATGATGTGCCTTGGTACGTTCCTCCTTGGGTCCACCTCCTTTGGGACTCTCTGAGCTTCCTGGACATCCTGGAAGTCTATTTCCTTTGACAGATTGGGGAAGTTCTCCTTCATTATTTGCTCAAATAAGTTTTCCACTTGTTCATCTTCCTCTTCCCCTTCTGGTACCCCTATAACTCGAATGTTGGGACATTTAAAGATGTCCTTTAGGTTCCTAAGCCTCTCCTCATTTTTTTGAATTCTTGTTTCTTCATTCTTTTTCGTTTGGTTGTTTGTTTCTTCCTTCTGGTCCCTCCGTTGATTTGAGTCCCAGTTTTCCTCCCATCACTATTGGTTTCCCTGTGCATTTTCCTTCATTTCACTTATTGTAGCCTTCATTTGTTCACCTAATTTGCGACCAAAATCAACCAATTCTGTGAGCATCCTGATCACCAGTGCTTTGAACTGTGCATCTGATAGGTTGGCTATCTCTTGGTCGCTTAGATGAATTAGCTCTGGGACTTTGATCTGTTCTCCTATTTGAGCCATTTTGGGGGGTTGTGTTTTTTTAGGAGGGTCTGGTCATGCCTGTTACATAGTGAGGGGTGGAGCCTTAGGTGTTCTCCAGGGTGGGGCAGCCCAGTCTCTGGGTTGTAACACTGTACGTGGGGGCGGGGTCCGAGAGGGAACAATGGCACTTGCTCTGCTCTCTCTTGTATTCCAGTCCCTTCCATCACTTTCCACAAGCAAACTGGGCCCTTCTGGTGCTGATTTCTGTGTGGGTGGGCTTGTGTACATTCTAGGACCCTGTGGGTGTCTCCAACAAACTCTCCTGTGAGGCTGGGAGTCTCTCCCGGCACCTCAACCCCCCACAAGTGTTTTCAATCAGTGTTTCTAGGTTTCATTTCCTGGTGCTGGAGCCCTGGGTTGCGAGGTCTGTCTCACTCCCCTTTTGTGCCTGGATTATCTGTGGGTGAATGTGGGACTGCCTGGTCAGCCTGCCGCCTTGCACAGCCTCACTGGGTCTGCGCGTTGCCACCCCAAGCTCCGGGTCCACTAGACACTGCCTGTGTGCCTGGGGTCTGCCAGCCGCTGTCTGTGCACCTGGGTCTTCCAACCTCCACTTTTTCCTGCCACGACTCCACCCCTCTTACCGGTCTGGATGAATGGTTGTTGGACTTCTGTACAGTTCAATTTTCTGTTAGTTCTGGTTGTTTTCTTGTTTCTAATTATACGGCATTTAAAATGTACAATAGAATGACTAGATATAGGTATACTTTGTAACAGGATTTCCCAAATCAAGTTAATTGAAACATCTATCACCCCACATATATTTACTATCAAACTACAGGTATAGAGTTCACAATATTCCTTTATTACTCTTTTAATGTCCATGGAATCAGTAGAGATTGCTCCTCTTTCATTTATAATATTAGTAATTGTGTCTTCTCTCTTTTATTCTTATATTGGCCCTAAGTTTAATTTTATTGATCTTCTAAGGACCAGTGTTTGATTTTGCCAATTTTCTCTTTTGATTTTCTGTTTCCACTAATTTTGTTCCAATTTTTATTTTTTAATGACTACTATGGATTTAATTTGCTCCATTTTCTAGTTTCTTAAGGTAGGTTGGGTTACCATTATAAATATAATGGTAACCATTATATTTAGGTTAGGTTACCATTATAAATATAGGTTACCATTATAAATATTAAACATTATTTCAAATATATGCAATTAATGCTATACATTTCCCTCTAAGCACTGCTTTCGCTAAGCCACAAATTTTGAAAAGTTGCATTTTATTTTTATTTAATTCAATATACTTTTAAATTTCTCTTGAGACTTTTTCTTTTCTTGTTATTTTGAAGTATGTTGGTTATCTCCAAATATTTTGGGAATGTCCTGCTATCTTCTGTTCATTATTTCTATGGTATAATTCTATGTGGTCTGAGAGCAAGTTTTGTATGATGTCTACTCTTTTAAAATTTGTTAAAATGTGTATTATTACCCAGAATATGATCTGTAGTGGTGAATGTTCTTATGATCTTGAAAAGAAGGTGCATTTGCTATTGCTGGATAAAGTGCCCTATAAATATTAGTTTAATCCAGCTGACTGATGGCACCATTCAGTTCAATCGTATGCTTCCTGATCTTCTGCCTCCTGGCTCTGTCTGTCGATCACTGATAGAGGGGCCTCCCTAAGAGATGTGAGCGGGAAGAGATGCTGACGTATAACAGCCTTTCCAGTATCTTCTAAATATTCGTATATTTCTTCTCATTTGATCTATTTGTGAATAATTTCAGACAATTTTCATCCTTGCTTCCATATATTTATTTTATCCCTACTTTTTATGTACTTCGATGGCTTTTGTTTGATATTTTATTATTTATGATTTTTATGTCAATATTTACCTTTACTTGTACAGATAAGTTTTTGTGGCTGCTGGCTTTCGAATCATTGAACTAAGTTTGTTTAGTTCAAAAATCTTGGGCTCTACTCTTTCTCTTATAACCCTATGCTCAGTCCAGCAACACAACTTGCCATCTCTTCTTTAAAAATATTTCTTAACACTTCCACCCCTACTGTTGTAATTGGAGGACCATCATCTCCTACCGAGACTACTTCCATGACCGCCAAACTGGAATCTCTTCTTCCACGCTTACTGACCTATAATGCATTTGTTTTTCACTCAGTAACCAATGTTACCCATTAACATATAAATCAGTTTATCACTGTCAATCCCAACTTCTAATGGCTTCAAATTTCATTTCAGAATAAAATCCAAAGTATTTCCTGTGACCTGCAAGGCCAGAAACTATCTGGCTCCTATCTTATCTCTTACCACCCCAACCACCAAGGACTGACACATCACTGCCAGACTTGATCGCCTTGCTATTCCTGGATCACAGCAATACCTACTATTGTCCTGTTCCCTCCAACCAAAATGCTATCTATCAGGAATCCAAATGATTCCATTCTCATTTCATTCAGGGCTTTTATTTTTCTTCCCTGTTCTTACCACTCCCTGGCATTATAAATTAGACTTTTTGTTTGTATGTTTATCAACTATCATCCCCATTTATCACCTAGAATATCTGTTCTGTAAGGTCAGGAGACCTGTATATTTCGTTCACACCTATAAATCACATGGTATGTAGTAGATGCTTTATAGATATGTGTAGAATCAGTGAGGGATGTAACATATATATTGTATTATTCTGATACTTTTCACACAGTTCTTTATAGAACATACATTCTCTTTCATGTAGATTATAAACTCTAAGTCTAATTTTTTTTCTAAGAATCTACCAGACTGTTGCATAGTAAATAAAAAGACAATATCGGCGATGGAGCAAATTCATAAATACCTTCATTCTATTTTGTAAAAGAGCAAAGACACTCTTATGAACAAGGAAAGCAAAGAATGCAGCCTCGTTAGGACACACAGGGCACCGAGGGGGCCACTGCAAGAACACACCTTGGAGACCTTCTAATTCCTTTTGCCCCTTTTCAGCATAAAGATTTCCATCTGCAAGGGAATGTTTTCTGGAAACAGTAGCTTAGGAAAATACACAACATGGAGCTGTTATAATTGCCATGTTTACACTGGGTTCTGGGCTAACTGTTCTGAAACAATCCTGGTAAAAATAAACTTCCAATGTGTTTTGTGCAACAGTGTTTCCAATAAGCACTGCTGACATGACCGTTAGCGGTCTCGGGAACTTCTCCTTCGCTAAGCGTTTAACTGGCTGCTCAACCCCTACAGCTTCCTGTCTGCCTTTGATTTTCCCTCAGCAACTGTAACGCTAAAGCAACAACAAAAATACACAAGCCGTCCTTTGGGAGCATATCTGACCATAATTGGAAAAGCCCTGAAATAAGAAAATTGAGGCAGGTGGGTGAAAGGCCAGCAGAACACATTACGTATTCCCCATATGATACGCAACTATAAATTATCCTCACCTTCTAGCTCCAGCTCCTCCTTCTCCCCTGAACACTTGACTATAGTCCCTCCCACATTTTCTTTCCTAGACAATTTTTGGCTTCCATAGTAAATCAAGAGGAAATATTTTGATACAATTATTACCTGTGCTCCACAATAATGCTAATATTTAAGGGTAATTATAATTCTGATTAAAATTCCTAAGGTTACCCTAAAGTTCTTAAAGCTCTTGTCATATTTTCATACTCATTCTTGGGGGCTTTTTATTAAATAAGTCAATATTACTTATGTCAATATTAATAAAATAAAACTTGAAAATTTTGAAAGTCATGATACACACATAATATGATGAATAATAAACTTTGTTTTTAGTAATTCTATAGGTAATTTGAAACAATTCACGGTCACCCTTGGATGCGTAACTCACCTAGCAGCTGACCTAAAGAATAGTTTGTGGTTTACTATCTCATCTTCCGTTTAATTTTTTTAGCTGTATTGAGGTACTACTGAAAATAAAATTGTAATTCTTTAAAATGTACATTGTGGTAATTCAATATATGTATATATTGTGAAAGAATTCCCCCATCTGGTTATTTAATACATTCATCACCTCATATAGTTTCTTTTTAGTGAGAACATCTATTTCCTACTCTCTTGAATTTCAGTTTATATGATACAGTATTATCAACTATCAGACCTCACTCACCTTCTAGCTGAAAGTTTGTACCTTATCCCAACTGGTATTTCTCTCACCTCCCAGCCCAGGCAACAACTTTTCTACACTTTTCTATGAGTTTGACTTTTTAAAAAGGACTCCACACGTAAGTGAAACCACACAGCATTTGACATTCTCTGTCTGGCTCATTCTACTTAGCATAATGCCCTTAAGGTTCACCTACGCTGTGTCAGTGGCACGATTTCCTCCTTTTGCATGGTAACTAACAGTCCATTGTGTACACACACCACGTTTTCTTTATCTGATCACCTGTTCATGGACACTGAGGTTGTCCCCATATCTTGGCTATTGTACGTATGCTGCAATGAACATGGAAGTACAGCTATCTCTCCATGATAATGCTTTTGATTCCTTTGAATATAGAGCCAGAAGTGAGACTGTGGAATCAAATGATAATTCTACTTTTAATTGCATGAGAAATTTCCATACTAACTATACCAGTTAACATTCCCAGGAACAATGTGCAAGGGTTTTCTCCACATGCTTGTTAGCATTTGTTATCTCTTTCCTTTTGATGCTGAACATTCTAACAAGTGTGAGGTAATATCTCGTTGTGATTCTCATTTTCATTTCCTTGATGATTAGTGATGTTCAACATATTTTTCATTTACCTGTTGGCCATTGTTTTATTTCATCTTTACTGTACTTTTCCCATTACTATTTAGTTCCCTTATACATACTCCAACAATCACCACACTGTTGTCCATGTCCATGAGTCCTTTTTCTTTTTTGCTCAATCCCTCTACCCCTAACTACCGCCCCCCAAACTGTCATCTGTTCTCCATCAATGAGTCTGTCCTCATTTTCCTTGTTAGTTCAGTTTGTTCATTAGATTCCACATATGAGTGAAATCATAGGTATTTGTCTTTGACGGGCTTATTTCATTTAGTGTAATGTTCTCCAGGTCCATCCATACTGTCACAAAAGGTAAAATTTTCTTCTTTTTTTATGGCCGAGTACTATTCCATTATGTAAGTGTCCCATAGTTGTTTCATCCACTCATCTACTGACAGACACTTGGGCTGCTCCCATATCTTGGCTATTGTAAATAATGCTGCAATGAACATAGGGGTGCTTATGCTCTTTCAAATTAGTGTTTTGGGTTCCTTTGGATATATCCCCAGAAGTGGGATCGCTGGGTCAAAAGCAGATCCATTGCTACTTTGTTGAGGTATCTCCACACTGATTTCCACAGTGGCTGCACCAGTATGCATTCCCACCAACAGTGCACTAAGGTTCCTTTTTAGTTTGATGTAGTCCCATTCGTTTATTTTTTTTCTTTTGTTTCCCTTGCCTGGGGAGATATTTCTGATAAAAAAAAAAATTGCTACAAGCAATGTCCGAGATTTTGCTGCTTGTTTTCTTCCAGGATTTTTATGGTTTGGCGTCTACCATTTAAGTGTTTGATCCATTTTCAGTTTATTTTTGTGTGTGGTGTAAGAAAGTGGTCTAGTTTCATTTTTCTGCACATATCTGTCCAATTTTCCCAGCTCCATTTATTGAATAACCTATCATCAGTCCATTGTATATGCTTCCTTCCTCTATTGAATATTAATTGACTATAAAGGTGTGGGTTTATTTCTGGGCTCTCTGCTCTGTTCCATTGATCTGTGTGTCCATTTTTATGCCAGTACCATGCTGTTTTGATTACTGTGGCCCTATAGTACAGTTTGATATTAGGTAGCATGATTCGTTCAACTTTGTTCTTCTCAGGACCAAAAAGAAATGATGTTGCTGTGTGGGATCATTTGTGGTTCTATATAAATTTTTGAAATATTTGTTCTAGTTCTGTGAACTACATCATTGGAAACTTGATAGGAATTGTTTTGAATCTATAGATTGCTTTGGGTAGTATGGACATCTTAATGATGTTAATTCTTCCTATCCATGAACACGGTATGTGCTTCCATTTATTTGTATCTTCTTTAACTTCCTTCTTCAGTGTCTTACAGTTTTCTGAATACAGGTCTTTTACACCCTTGATTAGGTTTATTCCTAGGTATTTTATTCTTTTTGTAGCAATTGTGAATGGGATTGTTTTCCTAATTTCCTTTTCTGTTAATTCGTTACTGGCATATAACAATGCAACAGATTTCTGGTATTAACTTTGTAACCTGCTACTTTCCTAAATTCATTTATTATTTCTTCTTTAGAAAAATGTCTACTTAGTACCTCTGCCTATTTCCTAATTGGGTTGTTTGATTTTTTGCTACTGAGTTGTAGGAGTTTTTTAAATATTTTAAATATTAACCCTTTATCAGATACATATATTATTTGATAATATTCTCTCCTGTTCCATCAGTTGCTTTTTCATATTGTTGTTGGTTTTCTTTACTGTGCAGAAACTTTTTAGCCTAACAAAGTCCCGCTACTTCATTTTTGCTTTTTGGCTTTGCTTTTGCTTTTGGTGTCAAATGCAAAAATTACTGCTAAAGCCAACGTCAAGGAGCTTTTACCACATAGGGTTTCTTCTCAGAGTTCCATAGTTTCCATCTTACATTCAAGTCTCTAATCCATTTTGAGTTGATGTTTGTCTGTGGTATAAAATAGGAGTCCAGTTGCATTCTTTGGCATGTGGCTGTCCCATTTGGCCAACACCATTTATTGAAGAGACTATCTTTCCTCACTGTACAGTCTTGGCTGCTTTGTTGTACATTAATTGATCTTATATGCATGGATTTATTTCTCGGCTTTCCATTCTGTTCCACTAATTTTTGTGTCTATTTGTATGCAATACCATACTATTTTGATCACTATAGCTTTGTAATATAATTTGAAATCAGGAAGCAGGATGCCTCCAGCTTTGCTCCTCATTGTCATTGCTTTGGCTATTCAGGATCTTTCTCACTTTTTCTTTTGTACCAGAAAAACAGTAGAACATTCTAATAATTTTTATCTGTTATAAAATGTAATATGAATCAAATTTGATTTCTTCTTTTAAATCTACTCTCAAAGCAAAGTAACAGTAAATAAAGAAAAAAGGTAAAAAGACAGGAAAAAGTAGACACCAGTGGACATAAAACCATGATTTCAACTCAACAACTTTATATCTAATAAACATCAACTTCTGGATTTCAAAAGAGTGACACAGATTTGTTTCATAACTAAAATGATCAAATAACACAGTACCAAAAACCCAAAGCATACATGTTGGCTTTTATGTCAGAATCAACCATTTTAGCATTTAAGATGTTGCCTTGTTACGTTTTCTGTTTAATATCTATTTAAAGCTCACATGGCAATACAAAGGAGTTCCTTAAGGCTCTTTGAAATTAAGTATGTATTCTCCAGAAACACATCTACCATCAGTCCTTCTTTTACCCAACAAGGGTGTCATTTTTCCCATTTGATTAGCCCTGGGTCAAAACCAACGCTGTGGCTTTGTGAAATGATTATAAAATTGCTAACTTCAATAGCAAGGGACAGAAATTTCTTGCTTACAAGTAAAGTTAAAAATGGACATAGGGCATATTAATTTTTAATTACTGTTGATTTCAACTACTCTCTAGATCGTACTTAAGAACAGCTCAGCTGTGATGAGGGCAACCGAGGAAATAGCCATTTTCATGTAGAAAATATAAAGAAGATTTAGTTGACACAGATATTGACTTTTTTAAGTATAAACACCCCCAAATTATCACTACTATTTGTTTTTCTAAGGAACTCATAAGCACCTATTCACAAGAGCACGTTCTCCATCACACTGTTATGCAACCTGGGTACGACAAGCCATGCTAGGCTGAGCACCCCGGACTGTGCGTTACCAAAAGCAGTTCTATGGGACCGTAGGGCCTTCTTACCTTAAAAGTCGTGGTGCCGTAGAGCTTGGTGGTGTGGACTGTCTCTGGAAGCACACTGGTGATATTGGTGATGAATTCTTCCAAGTATTTACAGGATTTCTCCAAGTGTGTTGTATTAATAATAATCTGGACAAGCTGGAAAATAGCAAGCACATGTCAGAGTCATTTGACTTTTCACCCCAGGACAAATGGCTCGATAGGAATCTTCTGGTAAGAGAATAACAAAAGGTATGATGGCAGAAGGCATCTGTATTCTACAAAGGGCATTTTAAAGCACGGGTTTTATTACTTCATCTATGAAGCCCTCTCTGACTACCCAAAGCATCCTGCATTTCCCTACTACATACAAGGTCTCTCTGGGAAAAGTCCAGCCTTCGTTAATATGACAAGAACAGTTTGTACAACATCAATGTAACCTGTCAGCCAAGGAGAGGGGACTGGAATGCACACGCATGAACAGTGATAACTTCACTGCACCAGCCGTGGGGGCAGTGGACACCACAGCACATGTACTATGCGGCCATTGCAGTCAAAATGACTGAGAGAGTTGAGCAAAGAATCTGCATCAAATTTTGTGTTAAGCTTGAACACTGCTCTACAGAAACTATTCGGATGATTCAGAAGGCTTTCAGGGACAATGCGCTGAGTGCTGCACAAATAAAGTGTGGCACAAACACTTCTAAGATGGTTGGGAATCTGTTGGAAGTGATCCACGTTCTGGAAGGCCTGCAACAAGCAGAATGTCTGAAAATGTTGAATGCATCGGGCTGTAAGGAACATCATGCTGCAGTTGTTAATCACTTGATTCAAACCCCTAGCAATGAACCAGATTTCCTCAAAAAGGCCATAACTGGAGATGAATCATGGGTCTGTGGCTATGATCCAGAAACGAAGGCTCAGTCATCCCAATGCAAACTGTCTGGTATCCTGTATCTTCGTCAATAAATGTCTGTTTTTCATAGTACACAGCTGGATACTTTCTGGACACATCGCATAGTAGTTCTTGCCACTCTATTTTAAACATGCTTTCTTCTGTTTAAAAAGGACTAGACTAGGGGAAAAAAACTAATAGTGTTTAGCATAATGTCTAGCCTTAAATAACTGCCAAATAAATCAAATGAACTCCCACTAAAAGAACAAGAATAATTGAAATGGAAAGAAAAAGTTTCAAAATTAGGCCTGATGAACAGAGGTGTTGGAATGGGCTGCAGTACATTAAACTACATTAGCCTATGGAAGAAAACACATGGGCACTGAAGTCAGAGAAACCAGAATTAACTATTTACAAAGTGTTGATCTTGAGAACATTTCTTAAATTCTCTAAGCCTGTGTCTTTATCTATAAAATGTTAATAATAACTTCTAACTCACAGAGTTATTGTGAAAATTAAGTACCTTCAGTTAATGCTATTTCTCTTTTCTTACAGAAAAGGTCCTTAAAGAAGGCAGTACTTGTAAGAACAAAGTCATCTATAAATTACTTTGAGGGGCAAATGAGGAGGAATAACTATTATTATCTGTACAGAATTAAAGTTTGTATAGCACTTCACAACTCATTTTTTACATTGTCTTCCTAACAACCTAAAGAAAAAAATTAAGCAGGAATAATTGTTACTTCCATTTTTCTCTAACAAAAACAGAACTAAAATCATTTTCTTTAGATCACATACCTAAATGGAACTGGGACTCGGATCCAAGCATCTACCTCCCATCCTGCACTCACAGAAGTGACCTCCCACCGGGCCTTCCGGCCGAGGTCAGTGGCAGCCCCGGCGTGCTGCACCGTAAGCGCAGTAGGCCGGGACAGACCCTGGTCTCCCGTGACCTGGGACCTGCACGCTTCGATTCTCTTCTATGTGAAAAGTAAGATACAAAGTACCTGCTACTTGTTTCAACTACGGAAATGCTTCACATTCCCCAGAGTGTAAAAGATGCACCGAGAGAAAATGGAATGGAACCTTTGCTTTTCTCTCTCTCTCTTTCTGCCTCTTTAATGTGTCATTTTTATAATACTGTTTTCTGGGGGTGGGGTTCTGGAAGGTAAGGGAGTACTGTGTACCAGAAAATGGATGAACTTAGGCCCTTCCTTTAGTCTAGTGAGATAGTGAGTCGGGGGGAGAGCGGGTAGGTGACGCAAGGGGAAACTGGAGCTAAAAAGATGAAGGGAAGTATAACTAATTTTTACAGTCAAATGATATTCCTGTGGAGTATTAAACAAAAATATTAATAGGACTAAAATCAGAAAGCCCATTCTTTCTTCCTCAACAGCACTTAGCACACAGTTCTTTCTCAAAATTACATGTCAACTCATAATGACAATGCTTTGGTAATAGACTGGACGAGGGAAAAGATACCTTCTATTCCCCTAAGGACCAGCCAGAAGATCTGAGAAACTCAGCTCTTTCCAACATGATGACGGAGCAAAGACCCAGAGACACAGGTCCAACAAAGATGAGGAGTTGGGCCATACAGGGACTGGGTCTCTGGATTATTCCCAACAACTCATCAGGCAAGTTCACATTCATCACTAGGTCCTTTCCGCTCATTCTACAACTTGAATTTGGAGATTGAGTTTTGGATGTAGATACTATCTCCTACAAAATTATGTAAAACATCAGCCTTTTAGCTTTAGAGTGCTCTAGAAAAAAACATACACCAAAATAAGCAATTTGTCATCCTTTCCTTTCAACATGTTTCTCCATTAGAGGAAGACTAAAATCATTTAAAAATGTTTGATTCTCTAAATTAAATCACTCTTCCTCCTGAGTGGGAAAGGGGCTACTGGCAAGGTTGTCTTGATGCAGAAGTCAGAACAGTAAGAGAGTTAATTTGGAGAACTAAAGAATTTCTATTTTAAAATTAGCATTACTTATTGGGAACACATTCTATCTATCATAAAAATCCTAATAATAAGGAGAAATTGTGTCATGTTATCGAAATAAAAAACAGCGGCAGTCAAAGAGAAAATTGTCCTGTTTTGCAGGATATTGGCAGTTAAAAAAAAAAGGAGGCGGCTTCACTGGGTACAGTAGTAATTTCCCATGACTTTTTAAAGATCTGTCAACACAAAAGATCACCATGAATTACATCAGTTGGTTGTCAGTCACTTCTGAAATGTTTCATTGCTGAGCATAGAATAGACTATTAAAACACTCTAGGATTACAGTAGATACCATGTCATTTTCAAAGGGAATATTGTCTGTTAATGAGGTCTAAGTGATCTCTCTCCTGAATGACAGCTAACCAAAATCCTTACAAGGGCATTTACAAATGTGAAGCCAGATGCTTTGGGGGTAATTTTAAAAGTAAGGATGAAATAAAGCAATTTCAGATATCAACTTCCATCAGAGTTTGAGCTCCTTTGATATTTTTAACCCCTACTTCCCACTCTATTACAAAAATAAATCACTGCAGCAATCTAAACTGTCCTTAACATTGTTTCAAGGACATGGAACTAACAACAGATGAGATATTAACTCAGTCTTACATGAAGCAAAGTGCTATGAGAATTATCAAAAAAAAGAGAAAGCACTATAGAGCAAACAATCACCTCTCACAACTAAATAACCAAAGTCACTCTGGTTAAAAGTCATTGAGGAGCAGAACATTTTTCTGTCTCTCCCAGTATCGCAGAGAATCCAATGAGCAAGGGCACAGAGGTGACCGAGGTGGTCACTTCTCCACGAGCATATGGACAGAAAGAAAGAAGAGATGCTATACCAGGTAGCCTCAGGAAAGACAGACAGACAGACGCACATGAATTTGTAAATCCTAAACGAATGGTCTGGCAACCTGAAACAGAATTCTGACCTTTGTATACTTATAAATACTTCTGTTGCTTTAGTGGAGGTCCATTCCCTGTCACGAAACCATCTCCAATGAGAACAATTTCCACGTTTTTGTGGCCCTCCTATAAAAATCTCTATCATGTTACAATGAAGTAATAAATCAATGTGGAAGGCAGTACATGCAGTAAAAGTGAGTAAGTTTGGGGAAAACAACAACCTACACTTGGGTCCCATTTTCATCATTTTGCTAGCGATACGTATGACCTTGAGCCACCTCCTTAAACTTTAACCACACGTGTTCTATAAAAATGGGATAACGACACGTGCCTACACTGCTCCAGATGGTGTTGTGCTAAATGGGAGGGTGTTTGCGACTGGACTTGGAAGAGTACAGAACACAGACTGTTCTACAAACATTACCTGTTGTAATGATGATTCGGGTGTGCACTCACTTCAGTTAACTGTAAAGGAGGGTATAATATCTTCTTGCTCCAACAGGAAACAATACAATTGTTCAAAGACTTACTGGTTGGTGATGAAAACATCACTGGGTGTGTCTGTACATGTACACACCACCATAACCACCAAAAGAAATGCCCGTGGGTAGTCCTTCACTCACACGCAAAGATACTGAGAGTAAAGCAATCCAATGGTTTAGGAAGAGCATTTAGCTTTCATTTAAACAGTGACAAGAACTACGACATATTTCTTCTTGGATAAGCGTCTACTGCTCCTTCCTATCACAACGGAATCAGAACCCAGGAGGTGAGAACCCAGGCCTCTCACTCACGACGCCACAATAAATCAACAGCACAGCCAAACTGACCTCGAGAGCCTTCCGAGGCCAAAGCCGTGTCTTCCACACCATGTTCCTCCTATGCTACCTGTTCAAAGCGACTTCTCAAGAGACTGCTAATTGGGTGGTGTGAGAAGAATTACATCAAGGGTTATAATGTAGAGATGGTTCACAAAATAAATAACACACTTCCTGCCCTCCTTGGGATTCAGAAAAGGAGACCAGCACTATCTGACAACAGCAGGGCTTTCCAGTGCTCGCTCCAACTTTGCTTTTCTGTAGCCTTCCTGATTACAAGGTCGGCCTATTATCAGACACGCAAAAGAAATAACTATTTCTATACCCAACAATAAAAAGGAAGTTCCTCAAAATCCACAAACTGTTCTAAATAATGTCAAATGTGACGATCAGTGGGAAAAAAAGTTTGTCACAAGTAGAATTCAGTCACTGCCAACGTCCCACATTATAACATTTTTTGTATCTTAACCTGGGGAAAAAAGAGTCCTCTCAAACCAGAAGTACACTCTCACCTGGCTCCCAGCTGTCTTTGCCTACGGGTCAGCGTCATTACCTCCCCACTGACTCGCACCAAGCTCCTTGACAGTATGTATCTGGAAACGCCAGGCTTTCCCGGAGCCGGTGCCTTTCAGACGACACCACCTCTGCAGGTCAAACAGATGGCCAACAGCCTTTCCCTTTCCCTGTGGGAAAAAATACCTCCAGGCTCTCACTTTTGGCACTAAAATTGCCATGAAGTGGGAGGCTGAGGCTCCCATGCAACCCTAGGCTCCAAGAGAAAGGAAACTTCACATCTTTGTTAATCGCAGGACTTCGAGCCAGTGCTCCGAATCCTCATTTCGCCAGGGTACTGTTCCCAACACAGGCACGGTGTCCCTCCTCTCCCCATGAGATGGCACAAGCTTTCACTGCGGGCGGTCACTGCCTGCCCTCAGGTCTCCTCAGTCCCAAAGCCCCAGACTTACAGCTGGTAAAGAGCAATTTGCCACGCATGTACATGAGGTATCTCAAAACCAAGAGCTAAGTCTAACATCAACCAAGGCCTGTGAGTACCAATAGCTGTGGTATCAATGATTTCTGCAGGCAAAATACAATCTCACATTGTATGCTGTATCTGACTGCATTCATTTGGATAGGAACAGGATGGTGACTGCATTCTCCAACAAATAATTTTGTTTATATAATCAATGGCAAATAAAACAAATTTAATCCAACCTGTTCAGAAAGGAAAACCAGTTAAGCTAGTGAAAACAATGAGAGAGAGGGGAAAAAAGTGCCTTTCACAAACTAATAATGGATTTCCTCAAGGTGACCAAAGAAAAACACGACAGTTATTTTGCCCTTTCACCGTTAGGGGTCCACCTGGAGGAGCATGATGAACTATATAGAAAGTTATAATAAATTCACAAATGAACCACGGAGCCTCGGACATCTGTTGACATGCTGCCTTGGCTGACTCCATTAAAGCAACGTACCTCCGTAAGTCCAATATTCTTCCTTTTAATGACATTCTGCAGAGAGTTGCTCAGAGTCCTGGTCAGCAACAGGTTTGTAGATTTTCGGATCATGTCATCAACTTCAGTTGAGCTGAAAAAAGTGTCAAGAGTTACTTATACCAGGAAGCAGAATTATTTTGCAAACAAATAAGGTGAGACTTCTAATAATAGTAATAATAACAAAATAATAATTAATAATAAATACATAATGGCAGCAGCAAATAACATTTGTGTGCCAGAAATTATTCTAAGTACTTTAATAAATCAAAATTCATTTAACCTTCACAATAAACATACAAAATTGTTATTATTGTCTGTACAGATGAAAATGGAGGCATAGAAAAATTAAGTAACTTGCTCAGGGTCACGCAGTGAGTACAGAGCAAAAACAGGGCTTCTGACACGGGCAGTCCAGCTCAAGAGCCCACAGCATTTACGCACCGTGCTGCACTCTCCCTCAGAGTTCCCCAGCATGACTCCTCATCCTAAAACCATTCTTCTTCCAAACTTCTAAGTTCCTTCACAGACTAATATTGATAATTGTCCAACCTGGCGTCTCTCTGTAGACTTCCTACATAATTAGCTGGTAATGGTCCCTAAAACGCGGTACCTCTGTTTCTATGTTATCAGTTTCCATATAATGTCTATTTTGATCTCATTCCAAAATAAGTGTTTCAAGCCAGTAGTTTAATCCTGCATACATGTTTTAAAATCCCACTTATGTGTTTTAAAATCCCACTTAGTATCCCAAGAGTAGTCATAAAAACATATTCTATTCACTAAAGAAACCTAAATATAAAGAAAATTATGCCAAAGGTATTTTTATGTGCAGTTCAAAAAGAAAACAGTCTTGCAATCAACAGACTAAATTCAAAATCCGTACATCCTTCATGAGCCCATGAAAACATCAGCAGGGATGGGATGGCTTTTATGAAAGATATCCTTTTGAGACAAACAGTTCTTCAATAATCAGGTTACTATTATAATGATACTTGTTTAAACATATCAAGAACAAACTGTAAACAAAGATGTGTAAACAGTTCTTTGTCAACAATTTATTGCTTGTGGACAATGGTCACAAATTTTATCTCATTTATTTCTCTTTCTACAGAAGGAAATCACAGGCTTAGTACAGTTGAATTGAAAATCTTAAAATCTAAATACATAATAGGCAAGCTGCACTGTCATGCTATGTGGAAATGAAAAATACTATAAATAAATAAGACTAAAAATGCAAGGCCATTATCAGTTAGGAAAAAAGATGCACAAAAATATTTTACGGGGTCCATGCAGAGCCATATTTAACTGACCAGTACTTTGCGCCTACTGCCACCCTTTCCACAATCATTACTGAAGTGAAATACTCCACTCCAAACACAAAAGACACTAGGCACCGCAACGGCAGAATGCTCAGATGGCTGCGGGGCACGGAACAGTCGTGGTTCGGCTTCCTTGCAGGAAAAGTCCCGACTACGTCCTATTAGCTGTGACACGGGCTACAAACAAACACAGGCTGCTGTGATCATGACTAACACAGTTGCCCCAAAACCCCGGTGACTGTGATATTAATCACCCTCATGGCATCCTGCGCTTATTACACATCTCTGTTGTGCTTTAAGAAGAACTAACCAAAGTTCCACTTTTAGGTGGGATGTACAAGATCAAGAAAGTCTATCACCACCTTCGTAACAACAAGAAAGGTAGGTCTAAGCTAAAAGCTGTATTTTCCTTAAATGTCAATGAAGTGTGATGGTTAAATGAATTAAACTGCCCACGAGAACAAGGCCTTCAAAGGTGAGCAGAGTACCAGCCACTTTCGTTTCTCAACCCCGTACCTCCTCTGGGTAGGTATATATGAGGGAGTAAGAGTCAGGCTGACAGGCTTCCGTGGGATGAAGAGAAATCAGCTAAGACTTTAACAGTGTGGGCTAATATTGCAGATTGGAATCTTGGAAGAGCCCCCAAACAAAAATAAACATACTGACCCAACAATTCTTTCCTAAAAAAATTCTGTTACATAAGAAACAGTGGAAGCTGTGCTAGAAATCAGAAATCTTGCAGATTTTGCAAGGGATTTAGGTTCCAGGGCTATACTGAAATTCAATCCAAAGCAGCAAAAACTAAAGCTGAAACCAAGCCTCACTCAAATACTGTTAAGATCACAGATAAACCCCAGGACAGAAGCTTTGGAATTTCAGTGTCAGACTTAAGAAAAAAAAGACTTCTGCAATGGCATTTGAAATCACAAGTAACTTAAAAGTAATTAAAACGGAGACATTCAATTCATTCAAGTAATGATGAAATCAGAATGATTTATCAGGCATCTAGGAGTCACAGAAGAAGAAGGAGAAAAAAGTGAGACGGGAGACACATTTGCAACTTCATCTCCGAACCTGGTACAACTCAAACGACAGATGTAAGGAGTTCAGTGCACCCCAAACAGTATTCATGCAGGTAAAACAACACGCAGAACCATCGGAGCTGAACTATAAATTCAAAGATAAAGAGAAAATCTTAAGGCAACCAGGGAGAAAAGACAACACATTCAGAGAAACAACAACGAGAGCGGCGAGGTGTTTCTCTCCAGAAACAGTGCAGGGACGTGGGCTGACATCGTTGAAGTGCAGGGAAAGGGCGGGCTGTCAGCCTAGAATTCTGTATCTCGAAAAACATATTTTTGAAAACAAAGGTAAAAAACATTTAGACAAACGAAACCTAAGAAAATATGATGCCAGCAGATATGCACTAGAAGAAATGCTAAAACAAATTCTTCACGCTGAAGGAAAACGGGACCAGCGGAACCCTAGGAAGAATGAGAAGGCCTGAAAGGGGCAACTACGTGTACAAAGACCTGCATTTTTCCTTGAATTTTAAAATACCGTTAAATGTTCAAAGCACAAGCAATAGCACATTTTAGGGGTTAAAAACAGGAGTATTAAGTGAAGCATATGCCAACAATATCAAAAAAGAGAGAAGATAAGTTGTATTATACTGTCATAAGATTTGTAAATTATATGTAAAATGATGTATTATTCAAGGTAAATTGTGATAAGTTAAGGATGCATATTGTAAACCCCAGAAATAATGCACACAATGAATAAATAAAAAATAAATAAATAAAAATGTTATATTCAAGTAAACAAATAGGGAAAATAAATAATAATACCAAAAATTCTTCATCAAGAAAGAAGAAAATCAGGGAAAGAGGGGCAAAAAATTAATGAGACAAGCAGAAAATAATAGCAAGAGAGAAGTTTAAATCCAAGCATATCAGTAAATACATCAATACGGTTTCAAGGGGCTAGAATGCAGGGGAAATAGGACACGTTGATCAAAAGGAACAAACTTTCAGTTATAAGATGAACAAGTTCGGGGAGCTAACACACAATATGGTGACTTCAGTTAATAATACTGTATCGTATACTTAAAATTTGCTAAAAGAGCAAGCCTGAGTGTTCTTATCTCTCTCACACACACACAAAATGGTAATTATGTGAAGTGATAGATATGATAGTTTCAGCATATATATGTTTGTGAAATCATCACACTGTATGCCTTTAAAAAATCAAGTACAATCTAAAAAAATGAGCAATTAAAAATAAAGGGAAAAAAGTAGTTTTACAATTATTTTAATTTTTCTGTTCCCAAAGCTATTTATTTCCTCATGTATGCAAGAGTCTATCTCATATGATATTCCTTCTGTGAAAACATTTCCTTTATTTTCCACATATAAGTCTGAGGGCAATGGATTATCTCAGCTTTTGTTTGGCTAAAAAAACTACTTTGCCTTCATTTTTGAAAGATAATTTGCTGCTGACAGAATTTGGGCTTGATTCAGTTTTCTCTGTGTACTTTAAAGCTATCGCTACAAATCATCCACAAAATAAAAAGACAACCCACAGAAGGGGGGAACATATTCACCAATACATCTGATAAGGTGTTAATATCCAAAATTTATAAAGTGCTTACAAAAATCAACACCAAAAAAACAAACAACCCAATTAAAAAATGAGCAAAGGACCTGAACAGACTCTTCTCCAAGGACGACATGTAGACGGCCAGTAGACATATGAAAGGATGCTCAGCATCACTAGCCATCAGAGAGATGCAAATTAAAACTGCAGGGAGATATCAACTCACACCTGTCAGAATGGCTACCTTTAATAAATCAACAAACAACAAGTGCTGGTGAGGATGTGGAGAAAAGGGAACCCCAGTGCACTGTTGGTGGGAATGCAGACTGGTGCAGCCACCGTGGAAAGCGGTGATGGCGATACCTCAACAAATTAGCAATGGATCTGCTTTTGACAGAGTGATCCTACTTCTGAGAATATATCCAAAGGAACCCAAAACACTAATTCAAAAGAACATGAACACCCCTATGTTCACTGCAGCATTATTTATAATCACCAAGATATGGAAGCAGCCCAAGTGTCCATCAGTAGATGAGTGGATAAAACAACTACGGGACATCCACACAATGGAACAGTACTCAGCCATAAAAAAAAAAAAAGAGAGAGAAGAAAATCTTACCCTTTGTGACAGTATGGATGGACCTGGAGAACATTATGCTGAGTGAAATACGCCAGTCAGAGACAGGCAAATACCATGTGATTTCACTCATGCGTGGAATCTAATGAACAAACTGAACTAACAAGGAAAATGGGGACAGACTCATGGGTGGAGAGCAGGATGACAGCTAGTTGGGCAGGGAGGTGAAGAAGTGGAGTGACTGAGTAAAAAGGAAGTGGACTCATGGACACAGACAACAGTGTGGTGACTGCTCCAGGAAGGGAAGTGCAAGGTGACTAAACGGTAATGTAAAAAATACAAGATTAATTTTTTTAAGTTAATTTACTACCAATAGAATTCAGGCTTAATTCATTTTTTTCTGAGTACTTTAAAGGTATCACTACATTGTCACTGGCTTGCGTATTTTCTGAAGTGAAGTCTCATATAATTATTATATCTGCATGTAATAACTTTCCCCCAAAATGCCTTTTAAACATTCTCTTTACCTTTCATTTTTATCAATTTGCGTATGGTGTGTTTAAATATTTTTCTTTGCTTGCTGTTGTTACTATTACATTCTTGTTTACATTGGTGGGAGCCTATCTCTGGTGTAATTTGATTTGATTTGATTTTTAGAACACTCTTAGCCATTATCTTATAAAATACTTCTTCTTCCCAGTTTTACTTTCTACTTCTGAGATCCCCAATTACACTGTTTGAAATTGCCCCAGAGATCTTGGATAATTCATTTTTTTCATCATTTTTTTCTCTTTGTGTGTCAGTTTGGGTAACTTCTATTAACCTATTTTCAAATTCACTGAACTCTTACCTCAGCTATGTCAAATCTGACGAGACCCTCAAAGGCATTCTTCATCTCTAAAACTGTTTCATATGCCAAGCATTTCAATTTAACTCTTTCCAGTAACTTCCATGGGTCTGTTGCTGTATGTGTATTTTATAAAGTCCCTAACCGATACTTCTGTCATCTGGGTCATCTCTGAGTCTGGTTCTGTTGATTTTACGGTGCCTTGACAATGAGTTGTTAATTGCATCTTTGTACGCCTCAGATTTTTTTATTAAATGCTGGATGTCATAAATAAAACAGTAGAAGCTTCGGTAACAGCATTTGCACTTGGACATGACTATGTCACTTCTCTTGTTGGGCCATTAGTTCATGCAGAGTTGAACCGGGTTTGGCTTTTGTTGTTGCTATGGCTATCTTCGGTGCCTCGTGGATTTCAAATTTTTCTAATGCTACCATGTGCCTCGTGTGGGGGCTCAGGTCCCAGAAGGTTCTTCATAAAGTTTCTGCATCATCCACAGCCTTTGGCTGTACCTGCGCGCCTACCATACAGAATTGACATATCTATATCTGTCTAAATCTGCATTCTGCCCATCACCCAGTGGCAGATTATTTAGTTTTTGTCGTACTATTAGTAAAGACTGAAGGACTCCTCCACTGTCCCGACCAGGATCAGTCTTAGGTAGCTCCTGTGTGCCTGGTGCTAAGGGGCGGAGCTTGCTCGATATCCCCGCCCTTCCTTCCAGTGACAGCCAAACTCTGCTTCGTCTCCGTGGCGACCAAGTGCAGCTTTGTGCCTTCTCCCATTGTTAGAAGACCGCTGATGGTATTTGGTGCAAGACCCTGGGCCCAGGACTGTTTTCTACCATCATCCCTCGGTAAAAGGACTTTTTTTTCCTTCAGTCCTTCCTGTAGTAATAACGGGTCTTTCCCGTGCCCTGCAGAGAGACAGAGTTTGCTCCCCTTCCCTCAGTGCTGCAAAGGTTTTCATCGGTATGAGTGAGGGGTCCAAACCAGAGGCGGAACTCCGTGCCCTTGTCACAGCAGTGGCTGATCCCCTTCTCTACGCCTGCAAAATCATGGATGATTCTCTCTGATCCTTTAACCCGCTCCCAGTCTTTCTCTGAGCGTGCATTGGAGGCCCACTGCAAAGAACTGCAAGTGAGTAAATTCCTTCTGCATCTGGGACACACAAGTGGTTCTGCACCAACCTGCTAGCTCCAACGAAGGTCTGAGCGATCCATGGAGATGCAATTACTTTCTACTTTCTCACCCATATGATTGCTAGGCCCTTCTTCCTCACTCTGCACAGGAGTCCTAGAGCATCCTGCCCCACTCTCCCGGGGTTGGGGGTGGCGGGCAGTCTCATTTTGGACTGCAGGGTGTTTGGTCATCCTGTAACTTCAGCTCCCTCATGGGTCCCAGAAATGCTTTCGTTTTGTAGTTTGCTTTGTTTTTGTTTTTTCACTATCAGGGAGAAAGCACGACTCTTTCTAGTTTTCAATATTACAAACAGAAGTGGAAGTATCTCATAGTAACTTGTTTCAAAAAAAAGAAAAGCACTGTGTGTATGTATTCACTGTGTGTATGTGTGTGTGTATGGAAAAAAGACTAAGAGAAAAAATTCCCACGCATAGAGGTTATCACTACGTGGTAGTCTGGGGTCTTACAAGTTTTTCTTTCTTGTGCTATGCTATATCTCCCAAATTCCTTACAGAGATTGAATTCTAATAACTTAAAAATATGTGTGTATACATATATGTGTGTACTCTTACTTTTTTAAGTTAAGTGCAAATGCTAGAGCACCATTTTACTATACAAATGGCACCCATTTACTGTTTTAAAAAAAGAACTTTCCTTCCAAGAGAGTTCTATGTCTTCGGAACTGACAATTATATATTTTTCCATATTTATAATTCTTTCCGATTTTTATCTAATATGAAAGTGAGAATGATTGCAGAAAAAGAAGGAAAGCTTGATTTGAACATAACAGTCCTTGAAGCTTCATAAAAATATCAATACAGCAGATCTTTTGTTTTGAAACCTTGTGTGTAAGAGAACAAATTGTTTTCGTATATCCTATGGCTCACACCCATATTATACGCCGCCCCCCCCCCATGACAGCTACACTTGTCGAAGTGATCTCTGTCATTATAGGTCACAGGTAAATGTAGTCCAGAAAATAAGGCACATGGCAACCAAAGAGCAAAAGGCAGAAAATCTTCCCAAATTGAATGTATACTTTAAATTGTCAATTGTCAATATTAAACATATCAAAGGGACTTTTCAGGCAAACACAATCTTTGACTAAGAAAAAGACTTCTGAACAATTTACTCACATTATCCCTTTACCATATCACCTTTCCTCCCAAAGAGGATAGAAAAAGTCACTATGCAATATACTTGTCATAATTTACATACTGTAACATCCCTAACTCTACCCTAGAAATCACTGAGGGGGGGAGCAGTCCAGGAGAAAGGGGGGAAAAAAGTTTTAGTTTACAGGTCCCAAAGATAATCTCATTCCATGAGAATATGTCTAGGAAATTAATCTCATTCTCAGAGAAAAGAACAAATTAATTGTACAAACCGCATGTTTCAGTTTTCACTTAGTAAGAATGGCTATCAAACATGTTACTCAAACTATTTTGCAGTTAGGCTTATTTTCCGAGTTGCCTGGCATACTGTAATTCTGGTCACTCATTCGCTGTTTTAATTTACTGCACTGGGTGCAGGACAGACCGTGTTGAGCAGAATATACAATGTTTCTACCTTCAAGCAGCATTTTCTGGCATCCTCACTGCGTCTCAGAGCTGGGCACCGCGTTGGCCCTACCTACGTCCTTCAGAGCACTTAGCACCCACTGTTCGGTTCCTCGATGAGAGCAGCTGCTCCTTGACCACAGGGACCAGATTTTCATCGCCTTAAATGACCTTCCTACCAACCACCATCTGACAAAAAATAACTACTCGTAATGTACGGTGAGTAAAGTGGTGAAGAGCGAAACCTACAGTCTGACACATACAGAGACACGCAGACCCAAGTAGAGCGATCGAGCCCAAGGCGGGCCTGCACAGGGCGCAGAAGTAGCACGAAGGAGTCATTAAATTAACGGCATTAGGCATGGGAGTGGTGAAAAAGGCTTCGTTCAGCACACATTTAACCGCATTTTGAAGGACAGTCAGAAGCCAGTCAAGAGCATTGGCAAGGAAACGTGGTTTGAAGTAGAGGAAGAGCCATGAGCAAAGTCAGACAGGTATGAAGCTGCATGTTCTGATCAGAAAGCCACGGGAGGCCGGTATGACCGAAGCATGGGGTGGCAGGGAAATCACCCTGGGGCATGAACCTGCAAAGGGTACGTGGGCACCGCGTCGGGGGTGTGGGGGGAGGCAGGTAGAGAAATCTGTCAGGCTGGAGCAAACTTTATCCTACAGGTCACGAGGAATCCCTGAGAAGGTGAAAAGAATAAAAGCTCAATGAGATTTGATTTTTGGAAAATGACAAAAGTGACTCTAGAGGGCAAACAATAGAATCAGGAACGAAAAGATCGATGGTGGGGAAAGTAAACTTAGAGACACAAAAACAATTAGGAGACCATTCAAATAGTCCAGGCCAGATACAACTACAGTGTCAATTAAAGCAGCCACATTGTGAAGAGAGAACTTAAAAAAGAAGAGCTGGAAAAAAACTCATACTATAGGCCACCAATTAGATTTAAAGAAGCTCACCTACAAATGAGCACTGCCCTCATTTGTTAAATAGGCGTAGTTAGGGTTTAACGCAGAGAAATATTGTGAAAACTACCCGAGATGAAGCATGTAAAACGCTAATAGAATGACCACCAAAGAGTAAGGATGCTAAACATGGCAGCAACTGCTCCGCTAACGCTGACGCTCAGGAGGTCTGAGTCGGGCTCCTCCAGCACCTGCCCCCCGGGTGACCGTGATGAAGCTGTCTCCTGTCGGCCCCACTTTCCTCTTCTGTAAAACGGGAGCATGCTTCCTAGGGCCCCACAGACAAGTGCTGTTTTGCGTTTTACAGATGCAATAACGTATTTGTGAAGTGTCTACAGGAACTTAGACCAATGCCTGAAACTTTGCTTTTAAGAATAAAAGTTACTAGAAACAGACTCATAGATACAGAGAAAATGTTGGTGGCTGCCAGTCGAGGGGTGGGGGTTGAAAAAGGTGAAGGGATGGAGAGGCACTAATTGACAGTTACAAGGTAGCCTCGGGGATGTACACGGTGCAGCACAGGAAATACAGTCCACAATATTGTAACAAACACACATGGTGTCAGATGGGTGCTACACGGACTGGGGTGGTCACGTCATAAACTGCATAAATGTCTAACTACTGGCTTGTACATTGAAGCTAATATAATATCCTATGTCAACTATAATTGAAAAATAAGAAACTATTTTTAAAAAGAGTTATTAATAGACAACTGGAGTTGAAAATGACCCTCGGGTTTGGAGGAGGTCCCTTCAGAGGGCCGGTCATCATGACTATTGTCCCTTAAGTTCTTTAAGCTGAGCAAAGTGCTCTTTGAGGTGTTTAAAAGCACGCTGCGCAGATTACAACGCTCACCCCGGTGTATTTTACATGTCTACCGTCATGTCTATTGTCCTCAGTAGACACAGGCAATATCTAAGGGCAAAAAACCGCACCTGTTACTTCTGCATTCCCAAAAAGGAGGAGGTACCTGGTGTATCAATAGGCTCAATACGTGTTAGTTAAATAATTAAATATAAAGTAAAGGAGATGGGGAGACCTTTAACAAGTCCAGAGAACATTCGGAACGAGGGATATTTCCAAAGGGTTTTATCTGCTACACTCCTACTGGTCTTAAAATTTCATCAAATAGAATGTCAAAAGTAGTATGTTGTATTACTCTATGCTAATGAATTCTCACTAATAGAAAGTGTTGAAATGCAAACTTGTGAATGGTAGAGAATAAGCTAAGTAATATAAACAAAACAAGATATTCAATATTTTCCAACATTCCCTTTCACCATGATTATATACATACAGCAGTGCCACGCTGTGAAGGGCTAATATTTTAAGATTTTCCAAGTCAGAGCTGATAGGATATCAAAATTTTTCAAGATATTTATGTATACAGTCGCAATCTCAGTATCTCTTGCATTTCCCCTGTATCATACTATACCTTAGATGAAGATCTTCTGAAAATTTCAGACAGGCGTAGATAAATTCTTTAATTTGGTTGTAAACTTTTGGCACAAATTCAGAGAAAGGAAACTTTTTTGGGAATGGTTGCTGTAAATGCAAGAATTAATGAAAGCAAATCATAAATGAACACACATTAAAGATAACTGCAAATTAATTAAAATACAAAAGGAATTCTCTTCGACATTGTGAGCTACCTGCTTAACAACCACAATTTAAGAAAGTATTTCTGTAAGTTTCCTAATACTAAAAAGAATAAGATATAAATTTAAACAAACAATAATTCAAATGTCCTCCAAATCATGAAGTTGTAAATAAACTATGATACATATTCAGCAGTAAAACAGAATGAATTATTAATAACATGCAACGAACTGGATGAATTATGAAAGCATTATGCTGAGTGAAAAAAAAAGTCTCAAAAGACCGCATACTGCACGATTCCAACAATGTCGGCATTCAAGGAAAAGCGAAAGCAAATGGACCGCAACCAGCCTGGGGGTGCCGAGGGCTGGGGGTGGGAGGGGGACTGACTGAAACAGTGCAGCAGCAGGGGACCTGGGGGACCGACGGAGCTGGTCCGTGTTGCTACTGCAGTGGTACATAGCGTGACTCAACACACTGTCAAAACCAACAGAATCATACAGCACAAAAGGTAAATTTTACTGTGTGTTGTAGGGAGAAAATAGCCTAAGGGTATAATAAAAGCAAGTATTTTGAAGTGGAACCAAATACTTCAATCCCACAAATACCTCACAGGTGGAAGGACCCCAGAGCTATCTACTGACTCCCCAAACAGAAATCTGTGCTAAGCCCAAAGCCTCCTTTGAAGGTGATCTAGTTCTAATGCACTGAGTTAGAGGTAAGGCCTTTAATGAGACTGATACAATGAAAGCTTGTAAAGGGTGCCAAACCAAACAGAGAAGTCTCTTTTAAAGTATCGCTTACCTTTTCCAGCTCGGTATCTTGGAATGGGAATTGTCCTACTACCTTTTTATACATCTCCTCACTTGTTACTGGTATGGGGCTATAGTTGTCAGAATCAAGTATGTTTCTATAAAGAAAATAAAAGACAAATACCATATGATCTCACCCGTAAGTGGAACATAATCAGCAAAACAAATGGGCAAGCAAAACATAACCAGAGACACTGAAATAAAGAAAGACAGTAACCAGAGGGGGAGGGGAAATGGGAGGAGGGGGAAGGGAAAGGGTCATCAAGGAAAATATATAAAGGACACATGGACAAAGCCAAAAGGGGACAGAATCAAGAGTGGGAGGTGGGGATGGGTGGGGTGGGGGGGAGTGGTGAGGGGAAAATGGAGACAACTGTACTTGAACAATGATTTTTTTTTAAAGGAAAAGAAAATAAAGAAAGAAGGGGAGGGAGGGAGGGAAAGAGGGAGGGGGAGAGTGGATTAATGACTGTAGTGAACACAGGTAATTTTCAGATGAATTCCAATGGTTATGTATGTATATTCCACAACCTAAAATAAACATTTCCCAGTCCCTAGTTTATTCCTTCTACAGCATAGCTATTTGGCTTCAGGTAAGGACACCCTTAAAAGAAAACTACATTCTGAAACAAAAAGAATGCAATTATAAATATGATCTCACAGTATTTGAGATTTACAAATGAGAGAAAATTTAAGGCAACATAATGAAGCCTTAGGGCAAATTAACAGTAAAAGAATAATGTGCTCTGGAAAAGGGAAAGGGGTTTCATTTGTTTTTTGTTCTTAATTAAGAGATATCTGAGCCTTTACTGGTGTGGTTCAGTGAGTTAAAGGTCATTCCTCAAACCAAAAAGTCACCGGTTTGATTCCCGGTCAGGGCACATGCCAGGTCCCCAGTTGTGGGCGTGCAAGAGGCAACCAATAGATGCTTCTCTCACACATTGACATTTCTCTCCCTCTCTTTCTCCCCCACTTCTCCTCTCTCTAAAAAATAAATGAATGAAATATTTTTTAAAGATAAATATGATCATGTTCTTTAACCCTATACTAGCTCTTCTTTCAAAATTGGCAGATGAGAAAAAGTAACTTCCATAATAAGTCCAAATTATGTTCATTTACTTCATCTACTGCTCTACAGTAAGCATGATTTTTTTTTTACTCATTAGGTTCTGACTCCTTAACTAGACTGGGGGTTCTACAAAAGCAAAACCATGCTGTCAAAATCAAAACAGAAATTTACTGAAGATATCAGATTAGATGCTCTTAAGACATGACTATATCATGTAATTAATTTTCAAGGTTCCTGTAGAGATATTTTTCATTGCATACAATTGTACCATTAGATAACCCTGTTTCTCAGAAATACAAATGTTTATGTTAATATACAAATGAGTTTTGCTATGTGATTATTAGAGAGATGTTCACACACTATGCAGAGTTAAGACTGAAGGGGCAATGTGAGCCCTTAAAGCTGTAGGAACCTGAACACAAAGTGAGCTGATCTGGGGAAGGGATTGTGCAGTAAAAGCAGGAAGATCACTTCACTGGCTAAAGGAGTACAGACACAAAAGGAGAAGAACTCAACACGGGGTGTGTGCCAGTCCAAGGAGACATTTGTTAAGTGGGAGGCATAACTAAATACCTTTCTTACTACTGTATGCATGTTACGACAACTATTTAAATAATATGCTTCAAATACTGGGCTGCAATAGGCCTCTTCTCTGTGTGTGAAGGAAAAAGACGAGGAATGACATGAGTGAGGTTTCAAAAAAGATTAAAAAAAATAAAAAGATTCCAAAGAAGCGAAAGTATTCAAAAGAGCTCAAAAGCCACCCACTTATGAATGAGCCGCAGACTAGACATGATCCCCAAAGAGAAAACAAAAAATTGAAGAAGAAGACATGAGATGATACACATGGCACATCCAGGATGCTTCTTTATTCAAGGGAACAAAAAAAAAGCCGCAGTGGGGTCTGGGGACTCCCACAAGGCAGACACTAACTGATGCTGGGTGTCCTGGGAACGTTCTGTAGGACATCACTCACTTTACTGTTACTGTCGTTCATGACCTGGAACGCAGCTAGAATCCGTGAGCCTGCTTGCTGCTCACTGCATCTGAAACGCCTTGTGCATCAAAACATTGTACACGCACGTACACGTGTACAATGCACTCACACACACATGCAATAACATAAATAATTTCTCACCTAAAAATACCTGCCCACTTCTTTAGCAGAGTTTCACTATATTGATCTCTGATTTCTAAGAGCATGTCGAAAAGTTGATTTACAGGAAAACCATAAACCTGAAACAAAATAAGGAATTAGCTTCATTTTATAAGGTGATTATTTTTTAGTAATAAGAGAAAGATTAAGCATTGAAAGATATATTTGTTCTTTGGCCAACAATTTAAATGAAACCATGATAAAGAGCCCTTCATTACCACCTAATAGCTAGTGTTTACCTCTCAAGAAATAAAAAAAATACCAAAATATTTGAGGCAGTCCGAAAAAAATAAAAGACAAAAATTAAAATCAACATATACAGGGTAAAACTGTATGCTTTACATACGGCTAACCTCTCCCTACAACTCTGCCTGTAATGCATAGAACCGTCAGGAGAAGGGAGAGAAATGGAAAATGCTACCACTCACAGTTCTGATGCTATTTTGTTGATATAATATGAGGTTCAAATCAATAATCATTATTGAAGATGGCAGTTAAGAAACTCTGAAGTTCCACAGGTACTACGTGTGAACTAAGAACATCTGGAAAACTGAGGTATTTGATTTGTTCTAAGGAAAAAGAGGAGATGGGAACTATTCATGAGAACAGAAATGGCCTCGGTGACGATCAGGAAATGCTAAACAGATCTAGCCCTAGGGGAGGAAGAAACACAACTGAAAACTGAAACGTCCTATTCAAGCTCAGGCAGACAGTGAAAAGATTTAGAGCTGACGAAATTCTAATCTAGAGAAACACACGTACAGAGAAGTCACAAACCTGAAGTGTATCAGCAAAAAGCACAATGAGGTTCTTCAAATCTAGCACGAGGTTTGGATCAGAGCAGTAAGACTAAAGGAAATAAGAGAAAATTAGGAAAACATCTTCATTATTAAAAATAAAACTAAATTTTCATTTAACTGTTTATTGCTTCACCTGGCAAAGGCTCTCAAGAAAGAGCCCAAAACCAGATTTAAAGTAAACAGAGCTGGCCAGGGAGGAGCTGAGTAGAGACCCCAGTAAGCCACGACCTACATTTTTAACACCTGGAAATTTAAAAACACCCTTCTAAATAATTCTTCAGTTAGAGAATAAATTAAATTGATACTGCAGAGCATTTTAAAATAAACAATGAATACTTCATATCAAAACCTATGAAATGTGGTTAAAGCCACTTTCAAAATAAGTATATTTCCTTATATTCAAACATTAAAAAACACAAAAGATGAAAAGAAACTAAGCTCTCAATGCATGAAGCTAGGCCAAAAAAGGCCAAAATAAACCATATGTAAATAAGAGAAAAAAACAGATAAAATTAAAAGCAGAAATTAATGACTTAGAGAACACATGAAAGGTTTGATCGATGAACCCTAAAGCTCAGTTTACAAATATAATCAATAAACAACTCGGACACACAGACCCCACCGTGGTGGTCCCCAAGGAAGGTGGGGGCAGACGGAGGAGGGTAAAGGGGGACAGTTACAGAAGGAGGCTTGACTTCGAGTTGTGAACACACAATATACAGATGATGTATTAAAAAACCATACACTTGTAAACTACAACATTTTATTAACCAATGTGACTCTGACAAATTCAATAAAAACGTTTCTTCATTTTCTAAAAAAAACATGTATAATCAATAAAATAGACAAATCTTAGGCAAGTCTGATTAAACGACAAAGAAAAACCAAAACTACAAGGAGTACAAAAGATAAAACAAACATAAATACAGAGGAAAATACAGATTACAAATAAGATCCATGTATAATCTCTTGGCAACAAATTTGAAAACTGAAATGACATGGAAGGTCGTTTCTGTGGGCAGGATACAAAGATGTATATGTCACTATTTTAAAAGTTCAGAGGCTCTGTTATTCAAATTCTCTTAATTATAGTTTGGTTACTTACTCTCCACTTGATACCTCAGTTCCTGAAAGAAGTGTGTTACATTTGCCCACGATGTTGTGGTTCATCGATTTCTATTCTTATTACTAACAGTTTTGTTTTCATACATATTTATGCTTGCTTGTCTCCTGTAAATAAGCTATTATCATTTTGGTGGGTTAAAACTAATATTAATACAAAATGTACCTCTCCTCTCCCATTTAATGGTCTTCAACTTCAGTTCTATTTGCCTTGCAGAACATTGCGATTTCTGCTCCACTTTATGTTCGATCTTCAAAGATAATCTTAATTACGTAAGAATATCCCTTAGTAACCAAACTAAGAACTTTCTAATTCTGACATTTCCCACAATTACTGACATATTTGGACCTATTGCAGCTATTTTAAGTTTTCTATTTATAATTATTTCCTTTTTTGTTTTCCTCTCATGTTTTTCATTCAGTCGAGTCTTTGAAATTATGTTACAGTGGTTATTAAAAAGTCATATACCTTCTCACTAGTTTACTTGAAATAATCTAGAGTTTTCATGTAAACTCTTTAAATGTTAAACCTCTCCTTTGGTAGGTACCCCTAACAACATTAAACTTTGTAAATAAACAATCAATTATTTAGCTTTACCCATGAGTTTTAACCTCTTCTTAACATGCTGTATTTAATCCAATCTCATCTTACATATTGCATTTCTTTTTCATTTTACACTCCTCATTGTAGGGCACCAATAAGATAGGTAAATTTTAAACTTTGAATCCTAATGTGTTTGAAAATGCCTTCCCTTTGCCTTCAAATCACAAAATATATATTTTCAGATGTGAAAAAAACTACCTGCTGCCATTTACCCTGCTTGACCCAAGATGCATCCTTTCAACTTTAACTACGCAGTCTTTCTTCAGTGCAGGAAAATTTCCTTTTATTTCCTCAATCAATAAAGTCCCCTCCTTCGTGACTGTCCTTTCTCTCTAACTATTGGATAAAACCAAAACTCTACATCAATTATCTATGTTTCTTAACTTCCCTTGCATATTGTCCATCTCTCTCCTGGGTGGGCCCAACAGGCGGTCAAAATCGAAGTTCAAATTGTCTGGACTAACAAGTGACCTGAAGGCAGAGGCCATTGAAGTGCTGAGCCTATCTCGTCGGACACCTGATTTCCCGTGGATCTGACCTGGTAAGTCCTCACTATCCTTGCCAAGACTCAAAGAGCGTCTCGCATGGTACGCATGCAGAGCGCGGCTCTGTTAGTTACTTCCAGCTGAACGCCTGTACTCCCAAGATGAAAACTGATGATTACTTTGTAAATTCTTCTCCAAGCCCACAAATTATTCATATTGGCTAAAGAATAGCTATTCTATTTGTTCATTGTTATATTCTATTTGCTGTAACTGACTTTCCTAGACTATTTTATGACTCCTGGCTGTTCATGTTGTGGAATGAAGGAGTAGGTTGATTACTATGAATGACTGGTATGGGTTTCATCCTCTACAGTTTTAAGTCTATTTCCCAAGAAACTGAGTATAGGCTCTTTGTAAGTGGGTGGGGCAAATGAATCACTTTGTTCAAAAAGCAGTACCAGAGAACGTCACCGATCCTGCTGCTGCCCCTTCATTCCTGTAGTGAGGTTGGCCAAATGATCTGGGTAAGCAGCTGGCTGACCAAGGGTTTTGGAAAGCAAACCTCTGAATAATTTCCATTATGATTCATCCTAGGCCCATTCCTGCTCGTTGTATCTGTTGACTTCGAACTTTGAGTGTTCCTATATTCCCTCTGGAAGAATGTCTCCAACTTTGACAATGACCACGCACTACCATTCATAATGTGATTTTTTTTAAAGATTTTATTTATTTTATCTTTACAGGGGATCAGGGAAGGGGGGGAGAGAAATATCAGTGTGTGATGCCTCTCCTGCGTCCCCTGCGGGGAACTGGCCTGCAACCCAGGTATGTGCCCTGACTGGGAATTGAACCGCAATCCTCTGGTTCACAGGCCCGTGCTCAATCCACTGAGCTACACCAGCCAGGGCCATAACATGATTTTTATTCTCAGGTTCAGTCATTATTCTGATTCCATCTGCTTTCTAAGTTGAAGGAAATTTTTTGAAACTTGTAGCCTATAGATGGTAGTTGGATGAGTTCCCCTATTTAGTTGTTTCCCCCCATGTTATTTCAATGACCATTTGGCTAGGAGGCCTGGAAGACTCGCATGCTCAGTATACCTTTTGACTCAAAAACACTGAAATTTGTGTGGGACAGGGAATGGGTTTGAATATGTGTGTGGGTGCACATAAAACCACTATCACAGTACACACTCTTCACTGCCTAATAAACAATGTGCAATATATCTATAAAACGTAAGTTTTTTGAGTCACACTGTTCCATAATTTTTCATCTTAAAAATACCTTTTCAGTATTATCAGATGATCTTTTATCATATTAACAATCATATCAGCATAATATTAGATCTAATACTGAACCTCTTCCGACATGAAATCCCCTTTGTGTTAGCATATTATCCTTTTGATACATTGTTAAGTTTGAGCTCTAGGTGAGACACTGTATAAGGTCTTTACTGATTTAAAACCAGCATGAGATGATTACACACAGTAATACCTGAAATACTGCATCTTCTGAAATGTTTCCAACTTGGGTAATAACTAATAATTCAATGGGAAAAGTAAAAAAAGTAGTTTTAAATATTTAAATAGACTTTAAAATATAGATTTTTCATAAACACAACAATCACTCCGATACAGAGTTTGTTTTGATGGTTGGGTCATTCTTATTTTGCTTTGCTTGCTGGGTAATGTAATGCAATGAACAGTGTCATGAAATAGAATTCGCATCTGTGGCATCAACTACTTTGTCTCATAACAGACAGAATGGCTCAGTGAGTAAACACGGGTGATGTTAACTCATGTTTTCACAACTCTCTTGAGATACAATTCCCACACCACACAAGTCACTGATTTAACATACATAATTCATTGGTTTGTAGTTTTTTTGAACATTTGCAAATATGTGCAAATGCAAATACAGTCAATGTTAGAACATTTTCTTCACCTCAAAAAGAAACCTGTGCCCTTGGGACCACTATGTTCTTCCTCCCGCCACCCACTTCCAGCCCGAACTAATCTACTTCCTCTCCCTCTGTGGATTGATGCTGAGTGGGGCAGGCAGGAAGGGGGGCATTTTACTATTTACTCTTCAATTCAAAAGAACATGTGGTCAATCTACAAGGAGAAACTCCATTAAGATTAATTTTCCATATACATGTATACTTGAATTAGCTCGCCTGGAGACTGTCCTGCTCCTGATGACATCGAAAGCAACTGTGTGATGAAGAGAGTATGGGGTCCTGCTGAGAGCACCCTACAGATGCATCACATGGATTCATCAAATGTTATCAGTCACACGCAGAAGTGAAGCCTACTGCTTTATGTAAAAGATATTGCTTGGAAGAAATCTAAGTTTTCTAAAAACAAACAGCTTTCCCCAGGAAAAAGAATTGGTAAAAGTCACTGAAATGAACGAATATAAAACATACAAAATCAAAGATTTCCATAGAATAACAGTAATACTAGTTAATAAATATAATTGGGAAAAAACTTCCTTAAAATATTACCTGAAAAAACCATAAAGCACCAAAAATAGGACTTAGATGGAGAGCATAAAATATTTTACCAAAAGACATGAAAGCAAGTAAGAGAAAAGTATGCATAGTCCTGGTGAAAAATACCAGATTTTAAAATATATCAATTATTTCCGATTAAATTTACAGATGGGGGGAGAGGGAAGAGGTGGAAGAAATGTGGCAAAGTAATTCTCAAATTATTCTTGAAAAACAATATGATAAACAGCCAGCATCTTTTAAAAGAGGATTTTGGAGAACACATGACCCATAGAAAATTAAACCATAGTATTTCGGGTGTAATGTCAAAGCCATGTTGTGCCGCTTCAAGACATGCAAGCGGAGGGAAAGGGAGTATTACAGCGCCTGGAAACAGACCTTAGCGCACATACCATCATAGGATCACGGCGGTCTTCGAAATACGTTAGCAAAGAGCAGATGTTATGAGCTGAACATTGTGTTCCCCGAAATTCATATGCTGAAGCCCCAACCCCTAGTGTGGCCTCATTTAGACACAGGGCCTTAGATAGTTAAGATCATATGAGGTAAGCGGGGAGGGCCCCAATCTGATGGGATCGGTGCCCTTACCAAAGGATGAGGAGACACTAGAATACACCCGAGGGAAGACCATGTGAGGACGCAATAAAGATGCGACCATTTGCAAACCAGGAAGACAGCCTTCACGGGAAACCCACCATGCTGGCCCCTGATCTCAGACTTCAAATGACACACATCCGATTCTTTAAAACAGAGGAACACTGAACACCACAGACAATAAGCTCAAAGTAAGAACGTCTCTGGGCTTCCTACATACCGAGTGGGTACGGAGTGCGGCGATGGTTTTCGAAAGTGCCATTTCCCATAGTTCATCAATGTAGGCTCTGTTTACCAAGCCCTGGGTTGTATGTAAAATATGGTCTTCAACCACAAAAAAGCTAGGATTGAGGAAAAAAGAAAGCACAGCTGTCAGAAATTGCAGTTTACCTACTATCTCCAAGGTCTGACAAACGGTAAGAGCTGCCGTTAAATTCTAAGTTAACAGTCATTTTTTCTTAAAGAAAGCTGCTTGGTATCTTAAATAAAATCGGATTTCTTGGACTTAGAATTATGCCCCTGACCCTGATACCCTCTTAACCACTTTTACAGAAACTGGAGTTACATTTCTGTTAAACGTTAACTGTGTGATCCAGCAATTTAAAAGGGAAGAAAATATTCATAGGAAAAGAAGGCTAATTTTATCATACTAAAAACATCAGGTCATTAGTACATTTTTAAAAAACCAACAGGCTTTAAAAGAGACAATAAAAGATAAAATATATATATTTTAAGAACCCAACACAGAAAACATCAAAATAATTATCCTTGTCCTTATATGGACTTCCCTAACACACTATTGAAAAGGTATCTCACAAAGATAAAAAACTAAACAACATTCTGCAGAGGCTTTTATATTTTTATGCATTTAAAGTGTATTTTAAGCTATCTTGCCTAAATATTCATACTAATTAAAACAGTTCTTTAAATATGGAATATTCATGACATATTTTAATCAAAGCTATCAATTAAATCAAAACAATCTGAATCTAATCAAATTTATTTTAAGTTTCTTTAAATAAAAGAAATTTCATGGAACAATCCAATTTCTTTCCCTTTCTTTAAGCTGCAAAGTCATTTTGCAATTAGAATAAGATGCCTATATTTGGGATGCTTAGCTGGGAACTGCAACCCCACACTAGCGCGATGCTATAGATGAGGGTAGCCAGCCCTGCACCCCCGGGATGAACCTAGCTCACTGTGCGTGTTTATGGACATTGTTTCCTTGGGGCACAGCCATGCCCACTCGTGGACGTATTGTGGACAGTTGTTCTTATGTTGCAACAGAACTGAATAATTATGCCAAAAAAAAAAAAAAACTTACAGCATGGTAAGCCTAAAATACTTTATTATTTGGTCTCTTTAGAAAAAGTCTGCCAACTTTTGCCGATTATTTGGTTCCCTCTTACCAAGAACGGAGACACAAAACATCAAATATAATAGGATTACAATTCAGTGTTTTTCTCCCTTTATCCACAAAAAGTCCTTAGCAGCAATGTAACACTGAAACCATTCCTTTGAAATCATCAGAAATTCAAAACTCAATCTTGCCTTAACAATTAAAAAAAAAAAGAATTTCCCAATGAAAATTTGATTTATTTTTCCCAAGTCTCACAAATCTATGTATTGAAAGTATATAAATTTACATACACACACATATACCTACCCTACAATTTGATTAAAATACTTCCTGTAGCCATCTAAAGTTTCATGCTGCAATGAAGCAAAGGAGAAAAAAGTTATTATTTCTGTTTTGCTACATTAAGACAAAGTTAATATCAGCTTTTGAATTTCTTAAGACTCAGTTCCCAAGACTATTAGGTAAACAAAATGATAGTACCTACCTCATAGGGCTACAGTGAGAACAAATGAGACTTAGAACAATGCCTGACACACAGAAATCAATAGATGTTGGAGTTGGTATTTTTTTTTACATTCATCAAAGTGGTCTCACCAGGAAGACAAACAATACAATTAAAAAATGGGCAAAGGACCTGAACAGACACTTCTCCAAGGAGGACATACAGGGGGCCCAGAGACATATGAAAGGATGCTCAGCATCATTAGCCATCAGAGAGATGCAAAGGAGATGCTGAAGGAGAGACCAGCTCACGCAGGTCGGAGTGGCCGTCGTACACAAACCAACAACGAGTGCTGGCGAGGCTGTGCAGAAAGGGGACCCTGGTGCACTGCTGGTGGGAGTGCAGACTGGTGCGGCCACGGTGGGAAACAGTGTGGAATTTCCTCAGAAAACCAAAAACGGAACTGCCTTTGACTCAGTGATTCCACGGCTGGGAATGCACCCTAAGAACCCTGAGACACCAGTTCTAAAGAAGTTCCATGCCCCTGTGTTCACAGCAGTGCTAGATACAGCAGTCAAGTGTTAGAAACAGCCTAAGCGTCCATCAGTAGATGAATGGATTTGAGGTCCATTCATCTGTGGAATATTTACACAATGGAATACTACGCAACAGAAAAAAGGAAGGAATTCATACTCTTTGAGACAGCATGGATGGAACTGGAGACTTACGCTAAGTGAAATAAGTCAGTCAATGAAAGATAAATACCATGTGATCTCACTTGTAAGAGGAATCTAATGAACAAAATAAACTGAGGAGACAGACAGAACCTGAGACATGGAAACATGAAACAGACTGACAGCTGCCAGAGAAAAGGGGGAAGGGGAAGAGTGGGAAGAGGGGGAAGGGATTAATGGAAGACTGTGTATGAATGACCCACAGGCATGGACAACAGTGTGGGAACTGACTGTGGGAGTGGGGTGGGGGTGGGCTGGCTAGAGGACCGCAAGGGGGGGGGGGGAAATTGGGACAACTGTAACAAAATAAACAAGAATAAAAAAAAGTGGTCTCAGACTAACTAAAAAAATTTCGAAGCGTATATGCAAAATAATTAAAAGATACAAGAAAAGAAATGTGAGAATGTGAGAAAAGTAAACGTGGTGATACTACCATGTTAGATGGAGGCTGGAGCACCAAGCGGGCCTGTTTCCGCCTCTGTTTCCGGTAATAGTTCTCAAATGTCTCCCGAGCACCCTGTGAACAAATGAAAGGAAATGAGTTGACATAATTGGACCAATTACTCTAGTCTTTCATGGGAAAAGAGAAGCTCTCAGGTCAGGATGTGAGGCCTCTCCACATTTCTCAAGATCTTCTATTTTAACAATGATAATAATCACAGGAAAAATAAAAAATAAGTATTACTATTTGTTGAACCTTACCTACAAATCCCATAGTGATGGATACAAAAGACTCTTAAGAGGAAACTACTAGAACTCAGTCTCCGAAACACCAAAGCTGGTTTCTGAATCAACTATCACAAATTCACAAGAATAGAAACAAACCAACATTCTCAAAGGCAGGAGTTGAGAACTGTTCTTTAAAAAAAACTTATAGAACATTCCAGAAGAAAAATGTCCAGAATAAAACTGAATCATGAGCAAAGAGCCAAAGATAGGCAGGAGAAAGGCAGGGACTGAGAACAATAAATTAGTCTTCCCAGAACATATTCTCTCACGGGAAGGAGGGAAGGAGGGAAGGAGGGAAGGAGTGAAGGAGGGAAGGAGGGAAGGAAGGAAGGAAGGAAGGAAGTTAGTTAGTTAGTTGGTTGGAAGGCCCTGGACATTCTTAGCACATAGTTCCCACTTTTCTGGGGTTTCTGGGCTTACACTCCAGGTGCTAGAGAACAAGAGCTGCCACAAGAGCTCTGTAACTGGTTTGAATTGAACAGTGTCCTCTGAAAATTCGCGTCCTTTCCAGGGTCTCTCCATGTAACCCTATTTAGAAACAGGGTCATTGAAGATGTAATCCGTTAAATTAATACACAATCATACTTAAAAAAATACAATCATACTAAAGTAGGGACCCCTCCCTTGATCCAATAAACCTGGTGTCCTCAAAAGAGAGGAGAAAAGACACAGAGGCAGAGTATCACGTGGTGACACAGAGACCGGAGCGGCGCCGCTGCAAACCAGGGCGTGCTGAGGAGTGGCGGCCACCAGCAGAGGCTGGAAAGATGCAAGGCGGAGTCCCGCCCGGAGTCTGAGAGGGGGATGGCCCCCTGACACCCGCATTTTTGACTCCAGCCTCCAAAACTACGACAGAACAGATTTCCGTTGTTGTAAGCCACCCAGTTTGTGACAGTTTGTGTTACAGCAGCCCAAGAAAACACGTGTAAGTTCGACGCCTTTAAAACATGATGCTCCCCTATTACGGAAGTCTAGTTTTAATTTAAGGCTTCTCTAAACGCACAAGAGTGGAAAGGAAAAGACCGCCTTGCACATTGGTAGGAGCGCTGACTTTAGAACAGCCAATTCCATCCAAATTGTGGCTCCGCCCCTTCCTTGCTCTGCAGCTCATACGACTAGTCATATAACTTCCCTTTCAGTCATTTAACTTCCACTATTTAACTATTTAGCTTTCACCAATAGATACGCTGCGGTCTTCTCATTTGTAGAGATGCCAACCACACATAGTTATTAGGAAGATTTAGAAGAGTTACAAAGCTTTTAGAACAGTATCTGATACATAATACCCACAATGCAAGTGCTTATTCAAAAATTAAATAAAAAATGAATGAAGAAGGTAAAAGCCCTGCCCATGTGAGAAAGTATAAACTTCCTGCAATACCCAGTTCAGTTTCCTTCACCTTCCCAAAGGTCTGAAGAATCTTATTCAACATGACTTCTTTGAGTAGGAAACGCTGACTTAAGATGCTGAACCATGTAAACTTAACCGCGTGGCTCCCTGTGAAGGGTGGCACAGCAGATACTCTCAGGCTTCCTTAGCAGTACAGCCTTTGTCGCAACCACCTGTCCCCTCTGTTGCAGGCACACACAGCCATGGACAACGCAGAAGGCAGTGTGGCTGGGTTCCAATCGGACCTTACTCGTGGCCACTGAAAATAGGGACTCATATAACTTTTCACCTGTCATAAAATATTATTCTTCTTTTGCTTTTTTTTTTACCAACCATTTAAAAATATAAACCAATTTTAGTTCACAGGTCATACAGAAGCAGGCAGCGGGCAGGATGTGGCCCATGGGTCATGATTTGTTGACCCCTAGTGTAGCTTGAAATCACAGGTTTCAAAATGCTGGAGTGACTGTAACTGTACACACCTGAGTTTTTCTGCCTATAAAATAAAATCAAACATTAAGGCAGCTATTTCAAGGCTTCCTTAGTCCATAAGTTAATGAGGTAGCAAATGACTCTGTGTTAAAAATAAGAAGTGGAAACTGCCTGTGGGTTTGTTAAAGTCATTTGCCACTTGTCACCATTGCACGGCGTAGCGGTATAATTAAATGCCAAGCACATTCAGTACACACTGAAGGGCTTTCCATTTTAAGGTTAACAGCCCTAAAGGCCCTTTATTATTCTGGTGTGACGTTACATATTCAACATGCTCTGGAGCCAAGACATACTGGCTGAGAATTTAGAGAAAGCCTTCTCTTTAATTAGACCATAGTATACAAATTTCATTCGTCATAAATGATGGAAAATACACAAGATGAAATTCTATACAAAAACAAAAGCATGAACCTCTGCTTAATTCTAAGCTAGATACAGTTTGCCTTTCAAATAATCATTCAATAGAATAAAAACATAAGAAAAGACCAACTTACTTAATTTATTAAATGAGTTCGATTTTCCCTAGTGGCTCCTAAATAAATTCACCTCTGATTATTCTACATCCTCTGCCAATTTTGTCAACTCAGTGCTTACAGGTGGGATTTGAAAGTAGAGGTCTGACCCGCCCAGCTGAGCAACAGATGAAGTGCTTGCCCATTGGCTGCACGTCAACAGAGGAACTATAGAGGTTCGCCATTTCAGCTTCAAATTCCTTTAATCACCAATATGTTTTAAAACTCAAAAGCTACCGATGGAATAAGCCAATAGAAATAAAATAATAGGCAAGGAAGTGAAAAGATGTGTTGGTATTATTTTTTTATTTCATGTCATTATGTCATTAGTATCACAGTGCTCCAAAGACTTCATAATGATTGATATACACAATATCACAGAAAAACACATCATTTAACATAGACAAAGTGCTTTATTGTCATGTGATAGACACTGAGAATGGTCCCTGCCCTCACTGAACCTACAGTCTACGGTGGGAGACCAACAAACAGGCAGCGACGCTAAAATAAACTACAGAATCCCATGGATTGGGGTGGTGTGTGCGCACACAGAGTGGAAGGAGGTCAGAGAAAGCGTCCCAGAAAAGAAAAATGACATTTATACACAAAATTAAAGAACAAGTCAGAAGAATAAGCCAGGTAAAGAAAAAGAGGGGAAAGTGCTCCTTGTAGACACACAGAAAGCGTTCAAAGAAAGAAGGCATCATGCATCCCATGCGCGGAAAGAAGCTCTTCGTGGCGGGAACCTCGGGGTTAAGACGACAAGCGATGAGGCTGGAGGGCTTCCTGAACTGTGTTAGGACACTTAGGCTTCAACTCTAAAGACAGTACAGTTTTAGAAACCTGGAATTGTAATGTAATGAACAGAATGAAGAAAAGGAAAATTAGATACACAAAGATCGGTCGGACCCCTGACCAGCGTGGCTCAGGTGGTGGGGCGTCGTCCCATCGCCCAGCAAAGTGAAAGGTCACCACTCCGATTCCGAGTCAGGTCACTTGCCGGGGTTGGGGGTTTGGCCCCCAGTTGGGGCACATATATGGGAGGCAACCAATCAATGTTTCTCTCTTATATCAGTATTTCTCTCCCTCTCTTTCTCCCTCCCATCCCCTCTCTCTAAAAATAAAGAAGTAAAATCTTAAAAACAAACCAGTCAGAATCCGACATATTTAGGAGGTACAAGCTGATGACAGATTGGATATGGGGGGTGGAGGACAGGAAGAAGGCTGATGTGAGGTTTCCAACCTGGGTAACTAGTCTGATGGCGGTGTCATTTAATGTGAAAGGAAACACAAGAGAAGGAATATACAGTTCAATGCTATTCACCTCTGTAAATGCTATTCCACATTTGTAAATCTGCCTACTTGCTAAAATTTACCTGTGACCTGAGAATCAGTTCTCACGGCTCTTTCACAGGCATTCACAGAGAGGTGTGCGGAGTTGGTCAAACTTCAAGTTGCCTGAGGCACAGGTTCGCGACTGAGGTCAAACAAGGTAATGCTCCGCCTTCCTACTGGGTTGTTTCCACTCTGCACTATCGGGTTGGCCAAAAAGTACGTATTTTCTTCCATAAAGTAAAAGACATATTTTTCATTTTCACCAATGACTTTATTGATTTAGATATTTTGAGTATGTCAGCTCTCTCCTGTGTGGTACAGCACTGACTGATCTCAATTAATGTCTCGATTTGATTGCTACCAACTTCAACTGGTCCATCAGACTGTGGAGCATCATCCAGTGAGAGGTCTCCAGCACGAAACTTCACAAACCACTTTTGACACGTTCGATCAGTCACAGCACCTTCTCCATACGCTGCACAAATCTTTTCTTTTGCCTTTTAGTTGCATTTCCATCTTTCTTGAAATAATAAACCATAATATGCCAAAAGTGTTGCGAATTTTCTTCCATCTTCAATATTAAAATGGCTTACACAAAAATTCACCAATTCTGATAAGTTTTTTTAATGCACACTGATATAACAGCTGTCATAATACAAGCTAACAAAATTGTTTTGAATGACGTTAAAGACAACTAAGCACTACTAGAGCCATCCTATGGAAAAAAACAAACTTTTGGCCAACCCAATACAAACAATTACCCTTTTCACAGCCTTACCTAGTGCCACATTTTTTGCATTTGTGCTTTTTTTTTAATTGAGATATAACTGCCATATAACATTACATTAGTTTCAGGTGAACATAATGATTCAATATTTGTATGTAACATAACGATCTGATATTTTATATGTTCTGAAATGATCACCACAAAAAGCCTGGTTAATATCCATCACCACACAGTTACAAATATTTTCTTCTGTGATGAGAAGTCTTCAGATCATTTTCTTAGCAACTTTCAAATATACATGCAGTACTGTTACAGTTACCACACTATATATATAAGATATATATTATTATTGCTATATATATTATTGTTGCCATATATATAATATATTATATCCCAAGGGAGTGTTCACTTCATAACTGGAAGTTTGTACCTTTGACCACCTTCATCCAATTTTCCCACCCCACAATCCATGTTCTTTGTATCCATCAGTTCTGGTTTTTCTGTTTGCTTTTTCAGATTCCACTTATAAGTGAGATCATACAGTCTTTGTCTTTCTCTGTTTACTGGTTTAATTTAGCACAACACCCTCAACGTCCATCCATGTTGCTGCACATGATAAGATTCCCTTCTTTTTATGACTGAATAATATTCCATTGTGTATATGTACCACATTTTCTTTACCCAGCCTTCTCCAGATGGACACTGAGGCTGTTCCATGTCTTAGCTATTGTAAATAATGCTGCAATAAACACAGAGATGCAAGTAAGTCTTTTCAGTCTCTTCAGACAAATATCCAAAAGTGGAATTGCTGGATCATACTGTTTTTAACTGTTTGAGGAAGCACCACACTGCTTCCCACAGTGGCTGCACCAGCTTTCGTTCCCACCAAAGCGCACAGTGTTGCCTTTTCCGCACATCCTTGCCAATGGTTCCTGCCTCTTGGATGACAGCCATCTAACAGGTGTTAGGAGATACCTCATTGTGGTTTTGGTTTGCTTTCCCCTGACAATTAGTGATGCTGAGTGCCTTTTCATGTACCTGTTGGTCACCTGCACATCTTGCATTTTTGTGCTTCTTAAAATTCTGTCCTTCCAAATTGCTGTGTAGTGTTTCTAAGCCCAATAAGGTGAGGTGTGCTTTAAGGAAAAAGCACGTGTTTTAGGTAAGCTTCATTCAGGCATGAGTTATACTGCTGTTGGCCACGAATTCAATATTAATTAATCGACAAAATATAGTAAATAATGTATCTTTAAAGAGAAAGATTAAGAATTGGCTCGCTGATGAAAATGTTGTAATCACACGCCCACAGAAACATCACTCTGTGCTTCCCCTAGGAGCAATGACTTGGTATTCACTAACTTGGATTTTATAGAGAGTTTATAGAACACAGCTACCATGAATAGTGAGAACTGACTGTACCTGGGGATGCTGATGATAATGCCTGCTCTGGGTTGGACAGGTTTTGCCTGCGAGTTCCAAATGCTAAGTGCTTGGGAGCAGGAAGGGCTGGGCCTACGGCTCAGGGGCAAGAGCATGGCCAATGGCAGTGGGCTGCAGAATCATTGGCAGAGAGGTGGTAGCTGAAGACTGGGAGAAAATGAGATAATCCAAGGAATATCTGCAGATTCAACGTACAAAAGGACCGAACACAAAAACCCCAAGTGATACCAACAATTAAGAAGTTTCTAGCCCTTTCTTGTAATTAAAATATAACTGTAAATGCTGACTACTTAGAGATTTTTCACCTACACAATTCAAAACGGAAAGTCATGCCTAATACATAACCCTCTTTTACTTATTTGCTTAGCACATATCTCCATCTGACATTACATGGTTCTTTGTCTGTCCCATTCCATTTGGATGTAAGCTCCGTGAGAACAAGTTCCTTGTCTGACTTATTTATTGTTGTGTTCCCAGCCTACGTTCCTACGACAACGTCTGGCATGGAAATGGCATTCAGTACACATTTCTTTGAATAAATGATTAAAAATATGAGTACAATATTACTCAGTACTTTAAGACTTTATTTTCATATTTATTCTTTATCAGCTATTACAATGATCAATACTTTGTCATTATTCAACTTATCCTGTTCTTTTCTATCTACATTTATTCTTTTAAAAAAAATTTGTTCTATTTCATGGAGATTATGACTTTTTCACACCAAATAATTTTCTAAAATTTTCTTTTGGTTCTTATAGAAAACGATTTTTAGAAATGATGTTTCCTCTGAACTTTTAGGATGATGTTACTTGTCCCATTTTATTCTCTACAATTCTCCGTATCTCACATTTTGTTTTGTGTTATTTCATTTCCCCCATCGCTCTACTGTGAACAGGGGCATTTTCTTTCTTTTTTTATTATATTGTATTGATTATGCTATTACAGTTGTCCCATTTCTCCCCCATCATTCCCCTCTGCCCTGCACACCCCCTCCCACATTCCCCCCCCTTTAGTTCATGTCCATGTGTCATAACTTCTTCAGCTTCTACATTTCCCACACTATTCTTGCCCTCCCCCGTCTATGTTCTACCCACCGTCTATGTTACTTATTCTCTGTACCTTTTCCCCCTCTCTCCTCCTCCCACTCCCCTGTTGCAAACCCTCCATGTGATCTCCATTCCTGTGGTTCTGTTCCTGTTCTACTTGTCTGCTTACTTTACTTTTGTTTTAGATGTGGTTGCTAATATCTGTGAGTTCGCTTTTTCTACTGTCATATTTTTATCTTCTTTTTCTTAGATAACTCCCTTTAACATTTCATATAATAAGGGCTTGGTGATGATGAACTCCTTTAACTTGACCTTATCTGAGAAGCGCTTTGTCTTCCCTTCCATTCTAAATGACAGCTTCGCTGGATAGAACAATCTTGGATGTAGGTCCTTGCCTTTCATGACTTGGAATACTTCTTTCCAGCCCCTTCTTGCCTGGAAGGTCTCCTTTGAGAAATCAGCTGACAGTCTGATGGGAACTCCTTTGTAGGTGACTGTCCCCTTATCCCTTGCTGCTTCTAGAATTCTGTCCTTCATTTTAATCTTGGCTAATGTAATATGATGTGCCTTGGTGTGTTCCTCCTTGGGTCTACCTTCCTTGGGACTCTGAGCTTCCTGGACTTCCTGGAAGTCTATTTCCTTTGCCAGATTGGAGAAGTCCTCTTTTACTATTTGTTCAAATAAGTTTTCCACTTGTTGCTCTCTTCCTCTTCTATTTCTGGTATCCCTATAACTCGGATGTTGGGGTGTTTAAAGATGTCCTGGACATTCCTAAGCCTCTCCTCATTTTTGAAAATTCTTGTTTGTTCCTTGTTTTCTGTTTGATTGTTTCTTTCTTCCTTCTGGTCCACTCCATTGATTTGAGTCCCAGTTTTCCTCCCATCACTACTGGTTCCCTGTGCGTTTTCCTTCATTTCACTTATTGTAGCTTTCATTTGTTCATCTAATTTACGAACAAAATCAACCAATTCTGTGAGCATGTGCATCTGATAGATTGGCTATCTCTTGATTGCTTAGATGAACTGGCTCTGGGGCTTTGATCTGCTCTCTCGTTTGAGCCATTTGGGGGGGGGTGTTTTGTTTGTTTTTGTGTTTTGTTTTTTTTTGTCAGGTCGTGGCTTTTTCGTAGTGAGGGGCGGAGCCTTAGGTGTTCCATGGGACAGGGCAGCCCAGTAGCTGGTTGTGACACTGTATGTGGGGGTGGGGTCTCAGTGTTTTTAGGTTTTATTTCCCACCACTGGGGCCCTGGGTTGCAAGTTCTGTCTTGATCCCCATTTTCACCTGGATTATCTGCGCGTGAATGTGGGACCTCCTGGTCAGCCAGCCACCTTGTGCCTGGGGTCTGCTGGCCACCACCTGTGTGCCTGGGGCCTGCCAGCCCAGGTCCTCCAACCTCCGCTTCCTCCTGCCATGACTCCGCCCCTTTTACCAGTCGTTGTTGGACCTCCATACAGTTCAATTTTGTCTCAGTTCTGGTTGTTTTCTTGTTTCTAAATTCTTGTTGTCCTTAATTTTGGTTGTGCAAGGAGGCACAGTGTATCCACCTACACCTCCATCTTGGCCAGAAGTCCAGGCATTTTCTGAACCAATACTTTCTTCCAGGTTTGGTTTGTCATTTGCCTTTGGCCCATTCACCATTCTGCTGGCTATAATCTCAAATTCTTATGGAAGTGGCAATTTCTAGCAGGTTGATATGCACAGGTCCAAAGCCACTTCAAAGACAATCCACAAACTGATTCTAGTGTCTAGCAAGCAATTGGCCTACTAGGTTCACATGAAATATGGCTAAATGTTCTACCACACAGTTCTCATGTTTAACTCTCTGAACTTCTTTAAGTGAATAAAATCCACAATAATAATATGCATCCTTATTTTTCCCTCAAAAATTCGGGCAAAAAAGTGTGCATGATACACAGTAAAATAGGGTAAATATTGTATCATGTTTTGTGATAAACCTGGAGAAGAGTGCTAATGGCCAAATGCTCCAAGGGCCATTTCCAAATCCCTAAAGCTAATCATTAATCCTAGCACTAGATTTTACTAGGGAATGACCCAGTTCTTTTCAGGCTATACCAGAAATTGTTTGGGGGTTTAAAAAAAATCTTTTGCTTTAGCTGTGTTTCCTGTATTATCCATCTCCTTTTTAGATTATTATTAATACAAAATTAAAATATGTGACTTAGAAAAACCAGACAGTAAAGCAAAGAGAGAAAATAGAAGTCATTCATAATCCCATTGCCTGGCTATAACTAACGTTTACTTTTTAGTTTGCTCCCTGAGATGGCTTCCTATTCTAAATAGGTATCTCACATACGCACGTATACACAGTATTTAGGCACACTTATAAGTAGGATCATATTGTAATACTCTTTTCACTGACCTCTGCATGCAAGAATCTGTTCTCAAGCAATATAATTTAGCACAATGCACTTTTACTACACAACACTGTTCCAAATCCCTTTCTTCAAACAAACTCAATAAACCCCCATACAAATGCTGGAATGAACATGGGTTTTGAATAAATGTTTAAAAATAAAAATAAAAACACAAGTCACATCTTTAATCCCTCATGTGTCTAGACACTTGTCTGGATATAAACATAGGAAACACACACAGTATTGCCACTCAATGCTGGCAAATGAGTGAGGCTTTTTGTTTTTGTCTATAAAAGTGGTAAAAATTGTTGCTAACAAAGCTCAAAAGTCGAATTTTAGCTACTACAAATTACAAATGTGCACCGTAATCAAGTAAGTCAGGATCATGTGATCCTTGCTCTTGAGGGTGGCGGGGGAGGCCAGATGAAAGACCTTTCCATGTATTTGTCTTCATAAAAGGTAATGACGTACAGCATGCACACAGACACCCTAACATTTCCTACAATTACTGAACCCCATATGCCACCAAACATCAGTGGTATCTAATGCTAGTTTAGTAGAGGGAAGAAAAACTTACGCTGGGACAATGTTACGTCCTATGGGCAATGTGTCTCTACAACAGGCAAAGGAGGACAGACCTTCTATCCTCTTCGTTAAATATTTACTGTGCAATTATTTAACCAAACAGCTCTTCGTCTAGTGAGTCTTTCCTGGTAGACGTTGATATGGGATCTACTGGAGAGTGGGCCAGGTCTGTCTAATCAATCACAATAACAGAAAATTAACCCTTGGACTGAGAAACAGCTAAAGACACGTACACAAAGAAGAAGAGCGGGAAACGGAAGAAGGGAAGCACACGCCATTGTTCTTCCAGCTATGCCTACAGGAAGCAATATTTCCATTTGGTCTTGGGCAAAGCCTGTAATTTCACCACCCTGACTGCAGCTGGAGAACTCCCTTTTAACTGTCCCGGCTTCCAAGTGAAGACAGGTTTATTCAGAGTTGTTTTTTTTTCTTTGGCGGGGGGGGGGGGGGGTGGAGAGCCTGAAAAGGCCATTTTAATTTGCTTCCATGTGAAAAGGGGAGCACTTTTCATAGGGTCTCATAATGACATTCAGCGGGATATTACACTTCACCATATGGCTAATTTGCACAGCAGGTCCAAAGCAGCATTTTCTTTCATTAGAACTGCCCTAAAGATCAGACTGCAGAAACATGTGTACGGAACAAACCCAAGATGTCCCCTATTGCTGAAACCTAGAAACATTCGATTCCCAGATGTGAAAGCCCACGCAGGGCGTCCCCATGCAAGGTCACTCAGGAGGTCTGATGGGGGTCTGTGTCGCAGCTCCACTCACTACATTAGGCCTATGAGAAATACCTAAAATTCAAGAGCTACAACACTGTCAAAACTCCTAAAAAAAACTATGTATGCCCAATTCTCAATATTAATCAATCAGCATACAAACTAAATCTACATAAACATCTCGCCCTTTTTGAAGACAGCAAAGGCAATCTGATGTTCTAACAGAGTCCTGTTTGTTTTTAACATGGTCCTTATAACTTGCATTTGTCCCGGCACCTCCTCCTTCTGCCATATCCCAAGCCTGAGCCATAGAAAAGAGCACCCCCTCCGGGAATGACAGTCTGCGGGAATTTAAAAAAGAAAAAGAAAGAAATCTGATGTCTAATGATTATGGAGTAGCTGAGTCTGTGCTTTTGAAGAAAGTAAACATTATGATTAACAATCTTGGGCTTTGTAATTAGCTTCCCCCTTCCAAAAGAGAGTGTTAATTTATTAAATATTTTAACAAAGACTCTTTTATTATCAGATTCAGTTTGGCTGGCTCCTTTCATAGCATTACCAATTACAACCAATAAAGCTTTAATTGATGACTACTTTTTATAACCTTTGACCCAAGATGATAAACAGTTAGAAGCGAAAGGGTAAACCTCAAAGGGAACAGTGTCTTAATCATGCTCAGCAAACCAAACTGCTTAAAATTACAACCTACATACCTGGCTAGAACAAACACTCAGACTTCCTCTGTGATTAAGGTAATTGATCAGAGAAAAATTTGGATTTCACTTTTAAGATAAATGTCCCTTTTGTTAGGGAAACCCGAACTCAAATAATCTGCAAATAACTATGTGCATTAATGTGCCAATTATATATTATATATAAAACATATAATTTAATCAATTTGTGGTTAATAGTGAGAGAATTTTTTCTTTCTTTCATGTTTTTTCCAAATTTATTGAAAATTAATTGGCATACACCTCTGTATAAGCTTAAGGAGTGCAACATGATGTTTTCATTTACCTGTGTTGACGGGGTAACTACAATAGGTTCAGCAAACATCCATCTTCCCAAGAAAATTTTAATATGTGACTTAGCTTTTAATATGAAATAATTGAAAGGCATGTTATGTTACTATTAAGGAAAAAGGCACTATGATTTAAATGATGCTCCCCCTCCTTGGTACATCATCTTATTAAATGGTCCCTTAGGGTACCAGGGACTCTCAAGAACACGTGAGCAAAGAAGTGCACTGGAAGGTCCAACACTGGGAACCAAAAGTTCTTAGGAAACTATCCACTTTTGGGCAAGTGAGGAGAATCATTCTTTTAATTAGAGTGAAATAAGGAGGGGTTTTTTTGCATTTTCTCCAAAGAACTATTCCCAAAGTTGATAGTTTTCCAAAGTTACTATTCAACTGCCCAATTTCATACTTGCCAATTTTTAAGGAAAATCTCTCCTAACTCACACCTGTCAATCTTTTAAACTGCTATGGCGCTTCACAGTTTGAGAGTTTAAAATTTCCCAGACAAATCTCTTGATTTGTTTCATGTGGCCAAAATGAATAGGGTCTCTGAACAATTACAAAAGAGCTAATAGGAAAATGTGGCATCTAAGAATGTAAATAAAAATAAAACCATCAGGTCACAGTTGTTACCCGCAATCATCTCGAGATGAAGGCAATGACATCATTAACAGTTCTCACAATGAAAAGCACTGGTTAACAGAAGGTACAGTATGAGATTTTATACAAAAAGAAGTAGGCATACAGCTTTTAAGTGACTTCCCATGTATATGAAGGAAGGCAGTGCCAGGAAAAGCACAAAATCTGAGGCTCAGTTGAAGTACTTTTATAAACTGAAAGAGCTATACATGTTATTTTTATGATATATAAATGCATGTAATGGATGTTTTATTAAAGACACATGGCTTCTCCTTCGATTTCAAAATCAAATTTGCCACACACACCCCAAAAACAGCCCTTTATATAGTTAAGTGAGGATTGGGGAAATTTTGTATAAATAAATCAATGCTCACCCTGCCCCCCACCCCTACCCTCAGTTAGCAGATGCATTACAGAAACAGACAAATTTAGAATCTAAGAAAAAAAAACCTGTCACGCTGAACTTCAGGTGTTCAGAAAAATAGGCAGAATATCTAATAGCAGATAAAGTGGACAACAAACATTAGACCAATGCTTGGTTTAAAAAAAAAAAGTGTAAGAATACAGGTTAAGAGAATAAAAGGAAACTAAACGTTGAATAAAACACCTAATTTTAAAATACCCCCTTTTATTATGAGAGAATTGTGGACTCGCATGCAGTTGCAAGAAATAATAGAGACGGCTGCCATGAGCCTTAACCCAGTTTCTCCATGGTGAACATCTTTGAAAAGCACAGGACAGCATCACCACAGGCTGCCAACACGGACACAGGCACGGCGCACACAGCCAAGAGTGTATGGGTCCCCCAAGTTCCTTTTTTATAGCCATACCCGGCTTCCCTCAGTTCCAACCCTCCACTTAATCTTTGGCAAGCACCGATGTGTTCTCCATTACTATAATTTTGTCATTTTAGGCATGTTGCACAAATGGAACTTTATAGTATACGACCTCTTGAGATTGACTAATTTCACTCAGCACGAATCCCTGCAGATCCATACAGGCTGTTGCATACATTGACAGTTCTTCACTTTATGTTTCTGAGTAATATTCCATGGTATCATGTAAATTTACCACAGTTTAACCATTCACCTACCGAATGACGTCACAGTTGTTTCTAGTTTGGAGCTATTATAAATAAAACTGCCATCAGCGTTTGTGTATAGAAAATACCTGAACTAAGTGTTCATTTCTCTGGGATAAATGCCCAGGTCTGCTTCGGTGGGACATATGGCAGTTTCATGGTTAGTTTTACAGGACACTCCGTAATGTTTTCCAAAGTGACCTCAGCATTTTCCACGCCCACCAGCATCCTCGCTGCCCCTTGGTGTCACCACTATTCTGTTAGGAGTGTGGGGGTCGCTCATTGCAGCTTTCATTTGAATTTCTCTAATGACTAATGATGCAGAAAAAAGATGTTGCCATGTGCTTATCTGCCGTCTATACATCTGCCTTGGTGAATTGTTTCTTCTTATCTTTTGCCTATGCCTTACTGGGACCGTTTGACTTCTTTACCTCTGAAAGCCTTTACATACTCCAGAGAGGACTCCTCCATGACACGGCAGTGGGCAGATACTTCCTCCCACTGTGCAGCGTGTCTTTCTGTCCTCTTAACAGGGCCTTTTACACACAGCAAAAGCATTGAATTTCAATAAGTTCCAACTTACTGATTTTTTTCTTGTATGGTGAGTGGTTTTGGAATAAAAGTCTAAGAACTCTTTGCCTACTCCTAGATTTTGAGGATTTTGCCTATTTTTTTCTGAAAAGTTTTATACTTTTGCATCTTACATTTCACTCATGATCCATTTTTCGATGATTTTAGTCTTGGATGTCCAGTTGTTACAGGACCGGTTGTTGGATTGCTTTTGTGATTTCCTCAAATATTCCTGTGAGTATTTCTGGGCTCCTTATTCTGTCCCAACTATCCCTCAACACAAGTCTTATCACTGTAACTATATTCTAAGTCTTGAAATTGGGCACATTGATTCTTCTACTTTATTCATTTTTATCAAAATTGTTTGTTATTCTAATTCTTTCATCTTTCCATACAAATTTTAGAACAATCTTATCCATATCTACAAAAATTTGCTGGGATTTTGATAGGAATTTCATTAAATTTGTGTATCAGCTTGGGAAAAATTGGTATTTTTACTATGTTGAGTCTTCTAATCCATGAACACAGTATATCTTTCCATGTATTTACATCTTTGTTGGTTTCATCCATCAGCATTTTGTACTTTTTAGCCACAAACCCTGTACATGTTTTTTAGATTTATATAAGCATATCTCTTATAAGTGATCATATAGAGTACTGTATTTTAAATTTTGGTATCTATATTTTCATTGCTACAGCTGATTTTTGCATTTCGTGTATCCTGCCACCTTGCTATATTCAATTTACTTTTATCAGGTGGTTTTATCCTGGTCTTTGGCATTTTCAACATAAATAATACTATTATTTGCAAATAGGGGCAGTTATATTTCTTCCTCCCCAGTCTGCGTGCCTTTTACCGCCTTTCCTTACGTCACCACGCTGGCCAGAACTCCGAGTGCTCTGCGGAACAGGGAGGTGAGAGCAGAGAGCCCGCATCAGTCCTGACCTCGGGGGAACGTCTGGTCTTTCACCCTTAAGTGTCAGGTCAGCTGTGGGCTTCTGCACATGCTCCGTATCCGTCTGAGGACGCTTTGGGTTTCTTATTTTAATCAAGAACGGGGCTGAATTATGTTAAGTGCTTGTTCAACATCAATTGATATTATTGTGTGATTTTTTTCTTTTATAGCCTGATAATGTGGTAGGTTACAATGATTGTTAAATATTGAGCCGGCCTTACATCCCTGAAATAAACTTTTCTTGGCCATATATTCACTTTGTATATTATTAAAATCTGCTTAACAGTATTTCGTTAAGAAATTTTACATCCATATTCATGAGAGAGATTGGTCTGTGGTTTTCATTCTGTACCATCTTTGGTTTTACACTATATTTGTCTGGTTTTAGTATCAACTATTTATTACAGCTCCCCAAAATGAATTGGAAGGTGCTCCATCTACTTCAATATTATGGGAGAGATTGTGTAGAATTGCGGTAGTTCTTCCATAAATGTTTGATAGAATTCTCCAATAATACTACCGGGGTCTGGATAGAGGTTAAAGGGAAAAGTCTTTACATTACAAATTCAATTACCTTCATTGTGACAGGTTTATTCAAAATATCAATTTCATATTAAGTAATCTGTGGTAGTTAGCATTTTTCAAGTAACTCATTGATGTTAGATTTATGTGTATAGAGCTCTTCACAGTATTCCCTGCTATCCCTTTTTTTTTAATCCTCACCCAAGCATATGCTTACTGACTTTAGAGAGGGGGGAAGAGAGTGAGAGAGGGGGAAAGAAACACTAATGTGAAAGAGAAACATCGATTGATTGCCTCTCATACATGCCCCAACCAGGGACCCAACGGGCAGCCTACTCCTATGCCCTGACTGGGAATCAAACCTGTGACCTTTCGGTTAGCGCGACAGTGCTCCAATGAACTGAACCAAAATGGCCAGGTCCCATCTTACCCTTTTGACATCTGTGGTGTCTGTAATGATATCCCAGATAGCTCTTGTTGTATTTCTGATCTCGATGGCTTGTTTCTTCTCTCTTTTTTCTTTACTAGTCTTGCTAGAGGGTTGTCCATTTTGTTGATCTTTTCAAAGATGGGCTCCTTCATTTTTTCTGTTATTTTCCTGTTTTCAATTTCATTGATTTCTGCTCTCATTACTTCCTTCATTTTGCTTTCTTTGGGTTTATTTTCCATTTCTTTTCCTAGGTTTTTAAGCTAAGTGCTTACATTATTGGTTTGAAGCTTTTCCTCTTTTCTAATGTATGCAAATTTGTGCTATAACTTTCCCTCTCAACACAGTTATCTGTGTCCCATAAATCTTCATTTTCATTCATTTTGACAGATAGCTTTTATTTTCTTTGATACTTCTCTTTGACTTAGGTAATATATAGAGGTATGTTACTTAGTTTCAAAGTATTTGCAGGTTTTTCTGTTATATTTCTAGCCTGACTTCATTGAGGTCTGTGTGTGATTTCAAATGTTATTGAGGCTTATCTGATGTTTCAGAAAATGGTGTAACTAAGTATATGTTTGGGGGCTGTTTGAAAAGAATGTGTATTCTGCCCTTGCTGTGTGCAATGTTCTACGGCTGTCTACTCGTTATCTTGTTGGTCGATGGTGTTGTTGAGTTCTTCTGGACCCCAGATGACTTCTAGTTGTTCTATGAATTGTCAAGAAAGAGGTTTTAAAGTCTCCAAATTTAATTGTTGATCTGTCTATGTCTCCTTTCAGTTCTAACAGTTTTTGCTTCTCAGTTTAGCAACTCTATTGTTTGGGGTATACTCATCTAGGATTATATGTGCCCTTGATGGATTGATTCTTTGATCATCACATAATATATATACATGTGTCTCTATTAACTTTTGCTGTCCTAATGTCCACTTCCCTGATGTTAATATTACCAATTCCATTTTTCTTTGATCAATGTTTGCATAATATCCTTTTTACTCATCCTTTTTACTTTCACCATGCCTGTATCATTTATTTGAAGTGATTGTCTTATAAACAGCCTGGAGTTGGGTCATGTTTCTTAATCCACTCTGCCAATATCTGCCTTTTTATTGGTGTATTTAGATAACTTACATTGAATACAATTTTTTATATGTTAGGCTTATGTCTGTCATTTTGCTTTTTGTTTTATATTTGTTCTCCTTGTTTTTAGTTTCTTGTTTTCTTTTTCCTTCCTTCTGTGGGTTACTTGAATATTACTTAGAATTCTATTTTTATTTATCTGTAGAGTTTTGGATGTATCTCTTTGTACAATATCTTTAGCGTTTACTCTAGGTATTACATGATATACACAAAAAATCCAGCCATTATTAATATAACAAGAATGGTTTGTGCAACATCGATGTAACCTGGCAGCTAAGAAGAATGGAATGAAATGCACATGTGTGAACAATGATGACTTTACTGTACTAGTCAGTGGGGGTGGTAGATGTTGCTGAGTGAGCATGCATACTGTGTAATCATTGCATTCAAAATGAATGAGCAAGTAAAGCAACAAATCTGCATCAGATTTTGCATTAAGCTTGAACATTCCTCCATGGAAGCTATTCAGGTGATTCAGAAGGCTGCAGCTATGGGCAACAGGTGATTAGCAGCTTCATCATGACAATGTGTTTGCTCGTACATCACATCTTGGGCAGAGGTGTTCAGCAAAACATGGAATCACCCATCTGACTCAGCCCCCCGACAGCCTAGATGTGGCACCCTGTGACTTCTGCCCTTTCCCCAAACTAAAATCACGTTTAAAAGGGAAGAGATTTCAGAACACCCATTAGATTAAGGAAAATACAATGGGGCAGCTGATGGCAATTGGGAGAACCATGTGAGGTCCCGAGGCACCTACTTTCAAGGGGACTGAGGTGTCATTGTCCTATGTACCATGTTTCTTGTATCTTCTTCAATACATGTCTCTAATTTTCATATTACATGACTGGATACCTTCTAGACAGACTTCATACATGCACACACACACTACATATACAGGACATAACTTATCATTGGTTATTTGTGCTGTCATTTTCCTAGCTCCAGGGAAGAATAAAACCTTACTTTCCTTTACATCTTTACCTTTCTCCATTTATAATATAATTATCTAACATATTTTTACTATGTACTGTTAAAACCAAATAAAAATATATTGGCGAACCAAACTGTCATATGTTGACATTCTAATGAACCACTGAGGAATATACATTCTTTCCAAGTGCACATTGAACATTTATCAAATTATACTATATGCTAGATCATAAAGAAAATCTGCATAAATTTCAAAGTGTAAAAATCTGCAGGGTATATTAAATGACCCCAATGGAAATCCAGAAATCACTAACAAAAAGATAACTAGAATATTCTGGTCCCAGATAGTTTCTCAAGAGAAAAGAGCATCTAAGTCCATTAAAAATACTTGTATAAGAATGTCACAGAAGCTTGATTCATCATTAGCTCCGTATCAGAAACAACCCAAATGCCCATCAATATTCATAAAATGAAAAACTATCCCATAATTGAAAGGATCAAACTATCAACACATGTAACAACACAGATCTCAAAAATGGTATGTTCAGGGATAGAAGCTAGACAGAAAGGAGTACATACTATATGATTACAAGCAGATAAAGCTCAAACACAGACAAAACTAACTTATGGTGACAAAAATCAGAAAAGTTGATGTTGTCGACAAATAAGAAGGCTAATCATGACTAGAAGGGGCAAGAGGGAACTTCGCTGGGAAATGAAAATGTTCTAGATCCTGATCCAGGTGGTACTTATACACGTGTACACATATGTTAAATCCCAGGAAGCTATACATTTAAAATTTGCACATTTTAATAGTGGCAAAGTACACTTAAAAACAACAAAGTGAAGTGACAGGTTCACAAAGATTTTTTATTTTTTCTACAAATCAGAATAAAACAAATAAAATTAAAAAGCAAATAAACTATACATATCAGACAAAAAAAGTATTTATCTGAATAAATAAAATATAAGCATTTCATGCACACACAAAAAGGAAATGAGTGGCCACTAAACATTATTAAAAGGCTACAATCAATATCAACTTTAAAAATGCAAATGAAATTTACAATGTACCTTTTTTTTTGCCTACTAAAATAGCAAAAGAAAAAAGACAACACACAATATTGCTGAATACATGGTAAAACTGCACTCTTAAGGTCTTTTGCTAAAGAATGCAAATTAATAAGACTTTTCTGAAAGGTTAGGTATCAGGAACCTTAATACAATGTATGATCTATAATTCACTTTAATAATTTTACCTAAAGTGATAATTAGATCAGTGACAATAAATGTTTAAAATGTGCACAGTTGAAAGAACTTGAATTCAATTCTAATAGTATGGGGTTAGAACCCTGGTTTACCCCTAAGTCTGTGATCTCAAGCAATTTACTTAATCTCTCTAAGTCTCAACTGTCCCACATGCAAAATAAGGGTATTAATATGTATACTCGTCAGGGTTGCGATGAATATTAACAAAGAAAATGTATGCAAGTCATAATACAATGCCTAGCATGCAAATCATATACGATGCCTACCATCCAAATCATATACTATGATGCCTAGTATGTAGTAGTAAGTACTCAATAAATGGTAGCCATCATCATCATCAATTCCAACAACACTGGATTAAGTAAACCTATACCGTGAAAACATAAGCAATACTGTTGGGCTATATCTCTGGATATGAACAGATATTTGTGATATATGTTAAAGGGGAAAAGCAAACTATAAAGCAAGCACACAGTATAAATTTTTACAAAAAATTTATCCAATGTGTCCAGGGAATAATGTCTGTAAGGAAGCAGACCAAAATTGTGGTGGAAATGTGAGTAATTCGGTTTCTTCAAACTTTTCAGTTGTTTAAACAATGAACAATGACATTTCAGAAAAAATAAAGGTATTTCCTTAGTTCCCTTTTATCAAAGGCATCACTAACTGATGTCACTAGTCCACTGACGGATCTCATGAGGTCAGGGCAGAGCGCCTGGAGCAGACAATGGTGGAATGATTAGTGCAGAAAATGCCAGATGCCCAGATAAGAACACAGAAGAGAAAATGGGGGCTTTCTGCGGCGCTGGTAGGTGAGAATAAAAGCGGTTCCTGTAGAACATCCAGAGTTAGACGGGGTCAGAGTCAGCAGCGCCGGCCCCGGGAAGGAGCTCACCGCTCTGGTAGCAACGACATGACCATAAGCCGGCACCTGTTGACCCTGTCATCTACCGCTTCAGACCACAGACAAGGTGGCTGGCCGTCTGATGACTCCTCCGTGTGAGTACCAAGCACGCAACTCTAAAAGAACTGTGTTAGATGGTTCCAGACAACAGAAGAAACCCGCACCGCAGCGACTTTTAACGAAAGGTTTTCTGAAATAGTCAAGTATCTGAAAGTCTCCCTTGACAAAGCAGTAAAGCTATGCCTGGAAAGAGGGGAAATTTCTGCTCCTCTCTGAATGGGAGGGCCCAAGCGAAGCTGGTCCTGGACCGAACTGCACGATAGCCTGGCATCACGAAAGGCTATTTGGCAACTCCAGGGAGGATGATCCACCCTAAGGCTAATCCGGAGTGAGTCTGGCTCCACCTGAGTTGGGGCTGGCAGGGACCCTTCTAAAACAGCTGTATTAGCGCCTACCCCTCCCCTCCGATGCTCCCAAGCCAGGGCTACAGAGAGGAGCAGTGAAAGAGTGCAGGGTAATTTCTCACTAAAAATAAACCCCTAGGATGAACCGCGGAGAACGAGCCCAGCTAGGCTGACATTTTACACAGGTTCGCAGAACCCTGACAGGCCCAGAGAGACCTCGTATGACGACACTAACACATTGTTAGAGCTCCTCATCAGGCCGCATTCCCAATCTAAGGAGCAAACTATTAAACATATTTTGTCCGTCTTCCCTCTCCACGCCAGTCATTTTCTAAGCCAAAACCAATGGTTTATGTGATTTTCTCCAGGTCCTTCTATGTGATTTCCAGGTCTTCGCCAATACTAGAAGGCAGGGCATGTCTGTTATTCTCAACATAGTATTCCAGAAACTACCAAGAGCATTGCTTTCTTAATTAAAAATTTATAAACAATTCTTTCCCCTCAAACTTAAAAGACCAGATATTAATGCAAATAGTGCCAATGGATTTATTTTTTAGCAATACCTTCAGAATCTATCATTATTTTAAAAAGTCCTTTTACTTGCTGTACAGCATTTGCCCCGAAACAGAAGCACTGGTACCAAACGGTGAAAAGAGGCACCAAACACAACTCGCAAGACCAGGCTTCACTTGGCTCCTAGTGTCGCCAGCCGCTGGTTCTGTGAGCGCTGGGCAGATCAATTAATCTTACTAGGCCTCAACTCCCTCAACCACCAAGTCAATGCAAGATGCTCACAATAAAACCTGCTTTATGTCAGACTGGAACAGCGAGGCTCAAATGAGACAGAGTGTGTGTGAAAGTGCAGTGGAAAAAGACATGAAGCTCCTAAACTTACTTAAAAAAACGCAGCAGTTTGGAGCCGTGACTACAGAATGATGCAGGGCCATAGCTAATGCTGTCAAATGGAGAAAAAAGACAAAAACTACCCTCCCTTCTAATGAAAATCAGCTCGATACTTTTCTGTTTCCATGTGTTCAAAAACTGTCGGAGGAGGCAACAGGCACAGCGCCAATAACTGACCTGGACCCTGAGTGCTTGCCACGTTCACAAAGGGTATTTCACAGAAGCCACAGGAAACAAGCATTTTCAATTACGTTAGAAAACGAGAATGGAAAACAAAACATCTATGCTTAATGTTTTAAAAAGCATTTAGTAAAAATCGCTCCTAAAGATGACACATTTTAGATACAGTGGACCTTTGAACAACATGGGGGTTGGGGCGCCAACCCCCCCCCCCATGCAGTTGAAAAACCACACGTAATGTTTGACTCCCCCAATTTACTAATAGCCTCCAGTTGACCAGAAACACTGTCAATAATATAAACAGTTGATTAACACATATTTTGTAAGTTATATGTATTGTATGTTATATTCTTATAAAGTAAGCTATAGAAATTTTACGAAGAAAATCACAAGGCAGAGAAAATACATTTACAATATTGTACATATTTATTGAAAAGTATCAGGATTACTGGACTTACAAAATTCAAACCCATGGTGTCCAAGCAAGGGTCCCTGTGTAAGTTATAAAAATAAACTTTACCTAAGAGTCTTCATGAGGTGGGATGAATTTCAGATCTGATGGAAGTGGAAGAGGCAAGCTTGCGCATGCCTTAGGAAATGTTACAGAGAATCAATGTATATTGAGCAGCCGCTACACCTACTTTGTGTTTCACAAAAACAATCTACATCAATTAATCTTCTCCACAATCTCTTTAAAATACACTTTCCTATCCCTGAAGGAGAACGGACAGCCGAAGCCACCAACTTCCCCGAGAGTGAGACCTGCTGGTCCTACCCTCAGCTCAGGCCCCTTCCTTCCCCGGCACCACCCCACCCTGTCCTGCGCAGGCTGCTCCGTCCAGTTCCAGAGACTCTACGCCCACCAGCCTGACACACCGGCTTCTCTTTCCTCCGACAAGGGATGAAGTTTCCTTCTGCAGCTCTCCACCCCCTCAAATCAAAGCTCTTAGGACTAAATCACACTAAACTTTACAGGAGGTAGAAAGGCCTTGTGTGGTTTCAGGAAACTTCAGTTTTAATGAAGGAATGTGTTTCACGCTGATTACAGATGAGAAGCTTAAAATGAAAAGGGAAAACTGGCTAATCATATAATTTACATCTCTCCCCCTATTTAAGAACTAGGACCTTCTCAATGTCATTCCTGTTTACAAAGGTGCTGAAACTTACAGCAAGGACTTTTTTTCCTCAAGCAAGGAAACTCCGATGCAGCTCTTCAAAGTCTAGAGTGCTAACTGGTTTGAAATCCACCCATATAAATATGGAATGAATAAAGTATATATTTTCTAACTTTCAAAACAGCACATTTTATTATCTCTGAAATCATGCGTGTTATTTGTACAACAATAAGAGTTTGTATTTAAAAATTATATTCTCGACTGACAGTTGTATTAAAGAATTGGTTACTTTGTTTTTTATGGTGTAGCTGTTTTCCTTTGAAAGAATGACCATTGAAGAATGTATGATGACTAAAATTCACTGTAGAAATACTGGGTGTGTACGTACTCATGACGATAAGCATCAAAGTCTTTCTGATTTTGAATCTCCAAAACGGATAAGGAAAACAACCTTATGTCGCCTGACATGCACGTCAATGGCCTTAAAAAGAACGGCTGGTTTTCAATTTGCGCAGAAAAGGAGAAATGTGGCAATTCTGTTAGGATTTTCAGGGAAGAGGTAGTGATACAGGAAATTCCCAGGAGACTTTTCACAAACGCTAATGGCATTTGTCTGATAACATGACATTCAAGTGGGAACAGTTTAGAGCATTTTATTATCACTTGCAAAGAACTGATTTTATAACACTATCCCAGTTCAAGACATACTGTTAAGTATATAGTAGTAGACATTTTTATTTTTTTATTTTTTATATCCCTTTCCCATAACACAAGTACTCATACTATTATAAATAAAACATTATTCAAATGAACCTTTTATATTTATTTATATATAAGTGTATCCTTGAGAAAAGTACATATAGTGTTTTTGATGGGTTTGTTTTAATTTATGTAAATGACATCAGGCTATCAATTGTATTGTTTTACTTTGATCTCTCAGTACCATCTTTCTGGCATCTTTAAATAGTGTCATGTATGAATATTGTTTATAATGTATAATTGCTTGGCATACGCAGCCCAGCACTTTCAACCACAGGTGAACACCAATTTTTCTCATCCAGGCCGTCCGTTACGAACTCCTGGATTGCCCCCACTATTTGCTACCAGAAACAACCCCAAAATGAAGGGCCTCCTAAATATAACCTTGTGGAAATAAAGGGGAGCCCCTTGAGGCGCAGGGGCCCTCACAGCACGCCCCTCGCCCACGCAGCACAGCAACTTGGAATGGATCAGAAAACAGCTGCCGAGTCACCACAAACTTCCTGCTGAAATTCTAACTTGAATTTCATTGATTTTTATAAACTAAATTGGGGGAAAACGGAACATTTTACAATGTCCAGGTATCCTAGTTATTAAAGAGTGTCTCTCTTCATTTATTCAGTACTTCCTATATGTCTTTTAACAGAATTTTGAAATTTTCACCATAAAGGCCTTGTGTATTTTTTAGGTTAATTTCTCTATAACCTATTAGAAGGTTTATTTGTTTTCAATTGTACTTTCTGGTTGGAAATGAGTGATTTAGAGAAATGCTATTGTGTATGTTACTCTTTTTTTTTTTTTTTTTTTTTTTTAATTTTTTTTCTGGGCCAAGAACCCTGGGAATAAGGAACACAATGGGCGGAGGTGGGCATCTCTCCTAGTATTTGCCTTTGTCCTGACTTTGCTCAAAATCCTTCCAAAGTTTAGTCATTAAGTATGATCTCTGATGGGGACATTTCAAAGATGCCCCTTCCCAAATCAAGAAATTTCCACATATGCTGGTAGCCATCTTGTCTGATCTATGCTGATTTTTTAATGTAAGAACATGTCTCATAGTTCTTTGTCTTGCTCAATGTAAATATATAAGGCACAGTAAAAGCAGTATTCTCGGACTGACGGGTCTTTTTTCCAACAAGCGCATTGCAAAAAAAAAGTGTCAACACTAGTGGGGCAAGAGAGAGAAAGAGAGAGACAGACAGACAGACAGACAGACAGGGAGAGAGAAAGAGAGCGAGGAAAGGATGGTTTTTCCCCATCCTGGTTCCCTATTACAGAGCCAGACTCACCTGGAGGTGTACGATTGCTCTCGGCTACACACCATGGTTCTACCTCCTGCTTACACAGCTCGGCAGCAGGAGTCTCACTCTCCTCTCCCTTAAAGTTGCCCACAACCTTACTCTTCATTGGGACAGCTCTCTACTGGGGCCTCCAGTCACAGAAACCCCAGAAAATGATCTATTCCATGCTTGAGACTTAGTGAGATTAAAAGCATCCCCAAATCCACACATGCCACTAATACCAAATATGACTTACCTGATCAAAGACAGACTAAATATAATCATGGGACTATGATAACAAAAGATGTTAAAATTGCAACAATCATTGCAGAGGTCCAACACTAGTATATATACATCACAACGTATACAACGAAGATGTAGCTTCAAGCTTCTAAAACATAAACCATCTGTAGGGCACTGAAATACTTGTATCTTGGCAGCCTTCCGACCAACATTTCCAAAAGACACAACCAGGCAGCCACCAAAACTTTTTTCCTGGTCTATACTCCTCAGAGCAGAATGCTCTGTAGATTTCAGCAACAAAAGGCAACCTTTACAAATATACATGAAACATGAACTGCATCCTTCTGTAATTATATTTATAATTTTATAAATGACTAAATATCTGAGATTATGAGTTCTTTCTTTCATATTTTATAATCCACTATATTATGCAACTACCATGACCTCACTTCTCCATAGCTAAAATGGTTTAAAAACATACATTAAAAAAAGCAAAAACAATGATGACTTTCCCTAAGGTTTTAGTACCTTATATAAAAGCTTTAGCAAATTCATGAGAACAACTAACATCAGGATTCCTGGGTAATACTCATCATTTTTATAAGTATCATCTTGTTATTAATGAATGATTGCCCAGAGACATTCACCATGGTTCTAAATTTATTCAGAAATGCTGTACCAATTTGACAAGAATTACTGGTGTTTTTGAGATATACTGACCATCATTACAAGTGAAGGAAAAAAAAGAGAGTGTAATAATTGTAATTAATATTCTTTTATAGAAAATGTTAAGTGCACTAATACTAGGATAGAAATGGCCAGGATCTCCTCATGATAAGAGAGGGAACACACTCAGGTTCGTATATATTAATTCACATTTGTTGACAGCGATGTTTGACAGAAATACGATGCAAGCCCCAAACTGTGGCTGTACGCATGATTTTAAATTTTTCTAAAAGCCACAGTAAAAAAGTAAAATACAGATGGCATAAAATTTAATAATGTATTTTACTCAACTCAATGGATCCAAAGTATTATCATTTCGATATCCAATCAATATAATAATCATTAGGGAAATACTTTTCTCGTTTGTATCAAGCCTTTGAAACCTGGTATGTATTGTACACCTACAGTACGTCTTGATTCAAACGACCCACATTTCAGGTGCTCAGCCACATGTGACTAGTGGCCACCACCATGTTGGAAAACACGAGTCTAAATCATCCGGAACAGAAACTGTACCCAAACACAAAAGGAAGGGCCGTGTGCCCGGTGTACAGTAAGCACACAATAAATGCTTACTGAATGGCTGAACAAACAGAGCGAGTGAGGCAAAACCCTGAAGCAACCTACACAGTACAACGCAGCGGTGTGAAAGGGAAGATGAGCCACCGAAGGGGACCGGCCTCAGGCAGTGTTCTCTGCACAAGTGTCTGCAACCTCCACGCTCTTTGTACGGTTCTCAAGCCAGAGAAACAGCTCTCCAAGTGAGCCTCTTGAGTTAAGAGCAGACACTGGATGAAACACAAACTCTCAGATTATACAAAGAAGAGCCGGTAAAATATATCGATGCCTCACTAAACCGCAAGTAGCATTTTTCTATTAATGGGATAAACTCAAAGTATCCAATTCACAACATACCACTATTCACAAAACTGAAACACAAAAGCTGTCGCCAAAGCCCCGAGTAGAGCAAGACCTCCAGCTGACAAAACAGCCTGCCCAGCTCTGCTCGGTTTGCCAGTAAAGCAAGGGGGTGGGGGGAGAAAAACGAGGAGGAGCGCACCTAACATACTTCTTCTGCCCTGTTATTTCTACTCCCCACGAAGACAAGACCTTTGTGAGCAGGCGAGGGAGCTGAGAAGAGAAAACTCAATCTCTGCAGTCCAGGCTGTTCCACATTTTTCAGAAATTACTGCATGTTCAAACAATGGAATACTTGTCAAAGTACAACCTGATCACCAGAATTCATCTGTTTTTCATAACCACATTTGACCTAAACTGTGCTGACTAAACAAGGCACCCTGTGTTTCACAGTCTGGAAAACGTGGCTCCCGCCATCGCCTGTAACCGCGCTGAAACCTCAGGCCCCGCGGACTACAGCCGTTGGGTAACTGAGTGCACTCAGATTAGGCCAAGGATGTCGTCGGCTGGCTTCCCTGGTTACCTCAATCACAGATAATCATTTTCAACTCGTGTTTTGGTTAATTTCCCTTTTTTTTATGGGTATCCATCAAGACAGTGTAAAGGAGCTACCAATTCTTAAATATTTTTCTCTCTCCCTATGGGCTATGTGCATACATATAAATTTATATATATATAAACACACATATTCTTTTAACTTTTCACTTGGAAATAATTTCAATTTATAGAAAAACTGCAAAACAGTATAAAAAAACACCCATGTACTCTTTACCCAGATTTATGTACCCTTAATATTTTGTCCCATTTCCTTTATCCATTGCTCTCTTTCTACATATGTTTTTCCTTAGCCATTTGAAAGTGTATCATACATATCAGATTCTTTTACTCCTAAACAATTCGTTGGGCACTTCCTGAGAATAAGATCAATTTTTATAACAGTAGAACAGTTATCAATTTTAGAAAATACAACATTTTCCTAATCCACTATCCATATTTCAATTGTATCAATAGAACCAAGAATGTCCTTTATGGCATATTTCCTCTCAATTAAAAGATTTAGTCTAGGACAGGGGTCAGCAAACCATCCCATTACTTGCTATGTAAATCCAGTTTTACTGTAATACAACTACACCCACTCATTTGTATTTTGTGTCTGGCTGTTTTTAAGCTATAACAGTAAACTGGAGTGGTAGACAGAAATCCTATGGCTGCAAAGTCCAAAATATTTACTGTCAGGCCCTTTAGAGAAAATGTTTGCCAAACTCTGGTCTTGGACAATGCATTACACTTAGTTGTCATACTCTTTACTTTCCTTTAATTGGAAATATTCCAGAGCTTTTATCTTTTATGACTGACATTTTTAAAAATTTCCCTCCCTCCCTCCTGCTCCCTTCCTTCCTTCCTTCCTTCCTTCCTTCCTTCCTTCCTTCCTTCCTTCCTCCCTTCCTTCCAACAGCATGCTCTTCATAAGTTAGATTCAGGTTGTGCACCCGGGGTCAGAATACCCCAGAAGTAATGCTGTCTCCCTCAGGGCAGCCAGTTCCAGGCACACAATGTCTCCCGGATCCTCGACTGTGATGTTACTTTTGACCACCTGGTGAAGATGGCATCCGATTACAATTTTTGCTTTGTTACTAATAAGCTACCTTGGGGAGAAACTGTGATACCACACAAACATACTACTCTTTACCAAAATGTCACACCATGATTTAGTATATAATGATGGTTCCTGCCTAAACAAATCTTTATTGTAACGACCCCAAAACGAAGAACCATGAAGAGTCTGAGATTTTAACCCCTTGTAAGCCAACCAATTACCGTGCACAGCCTGATGGCCCGGAAGTCCTGGCTCAGAGACAAAGGACCCCAAGACCAGCACCGATCAACAGCAGTAGCCGGGGCACCAGCACCTATACTCGCATCGGTTCCCAGAGTCCCGATTCCCACGGGGCAGTGAGGAAGTCCGGGTGACACCTACATGCACAGGTTTCCTTTATCAAAGAGAAGCCCTGAGGCGCAGGGAATCCAAAACCTATATTCCCCAGAAAAACACTATCCTGATCTTCCAAAGCTGGAAGCACACTTGCTTTTTTTCTCAGGTGGGAGACTTTATCCCTACCTTACCAAGCCTTTGGCTACACAAACACCTTGAAAGGATGGTCTGGAACAGACACAGTCAGGGCCTTTGCACACACGTTGTACAGAGATGCAAGAAGCCCGTAACTGTCTCCCAACAGTCGACGTTCAGCCTACCACTACAAGTAACACCCGCGTCTCTTCCTCTATTTATGTATGCATGTGTTCACGTAGATGTGTATTCAGTCACTCATTTATCTATTTGTCATTAGTATAGACTCACAGTTTTCTATTTTCCCCAATGAAAACACCCATATCCCAAAACTCCACTTCTATATTTTTCATTAAGGTTTTTATCGTTATTTGATGGAAGAAATTATACTTCTGAATTTCTGAATAACACAGGAAAACCCAGAAAGACAATAGGGTGAACACAACTAATAACTTAGGGAAAGTGTCCTCAAGCCCCTCCTAAAAACCTGAATAAAACCTTTAAAAAGCTCACATGCAGCCCTGTCGACGGCATTAGCCCAAACCGGTCAGAACCAAGGGTGCTGTGGCAGGGACTTTCACTCTCCCACACGTACGTACTAGCGTCAATGGCATCTTTCCATGTTACAAGAACAAACCGCGAGCAGGCGGACGGACCATCTTCGCAGACCAAAGCAGTACCGTTCTTCCACAGCTGTGATCATCACCCGCCCCCCCGCGACGGTCCTGCACAGCCAGAGCAAATTTCTGACAAGCACGACTGCATGAAGACAGAGGGAAGAGTTGCTGAAGTATGAGGCAAAGTCAGCTCTGAAGGAGCAAAGACTTTTCGAAAAGGCAAACTAAAACAATGTAGAAAGCCTTCCCACCTCCATTCCTAGTTCTAATCATTATCGACAGAAAACCCTAGGTCTAGTTGCTTACTGGTAGAAGACAAATTATAAATTTGTTTATAAAGTTCATGTTATCTATTATATATCATAGTAGGGCGCAATCTAATATACTGAGCTACAATACTGGTAACTGCTGAGAACAGGACCTTACACCATACATAACATGATACATTCAGCCACTTCAATGATGATGACGACTGATGGAGGAAAAAACACACGACAGAGAATCTATAACTAGCTTTTATTCTAACTCCACTACCTGCCACTTATGTGACCTTAGATGAGCAATTTAACTGTCCTAGACCAAGGAGAGTTTCCTGTGAAAAGAGGCAGCCAAAAGGGACGGCAGAGAAGACTCTGTCCCCCTAATACTTTGATTCCTGATCCCCAGACCAGAGCTGTCCTAAAGGTAACAGTGAACGGGCACGGGTTGAAGGAGGCCGTGCACAGGTTTCCCGCGTGATTTTTCATAACACAGGTAGCCTGCAGCGGGGATGGGTTGTGGAAGGAAAGGCACAGGACTTCTTGTACTATTTGTTGTATCTGTGTAGCTATGCATTATGCATTAGTCTAGTTCCTCGTTCCTTATTCCTTCCCTACTGCATTCTTAAAGAGTCCCTTTTATAATATGAAACTTTGATGACTGGAACAGGAAAACAAAATACATACAAGTTGAAAGGAGAAATATTCCCTTAAGATTTAATATGCCAGGTGTTTCTGCATATATTCTTTAATTTCATTCTCACAGAAACACTGTGAGATAAACTCTATTATTTACATTTTTAAAAATGGGAAAATTAAGGCTTTGAGAGGTTATATAACATTTTTAGGTCAAAATTTAGATTCAAGCTTATCTGCTTTGTCCCTAATTTTTAAAAAACACCATAACGACTAGAAGTCAATTAGCTTCTAATTTTATTTATTTCTAAAAGTACAAAAGAATTTTTTCAAAATCTTTCATTTGTTGACAGAAGCTACCGTTTCCTAAGAGAGATGGGCTCACATGGAATGCGGCTTTTACACCTGGGATGCCCACCCCCCCCTGCAAGAATGCAGTGAAGACCTGCGTGGAGGGAGGCCTGGAACAACCGGGAGGACCGAGCCGTGCTGACGGTGCGGCGGCACGGCACCAACAACAGGCTGCGCACAGCCGGGCTTCTCGTCCTGTCACGGGAAAACCGGACTCTGCTGGTCCCAACCGTCATAGTCGGCTTCAGTACCCGAGGTCAGGCACGGCCTGACCTGCCGCAAGTATCACCATTAAAAACCATAAATGACCGTATTTCTCATATCTAAAAAAGTGTTCGCATATACTTCGGGCAAGAAGAAAGTCCAAACCTCAATTAATTGATGCTCTACACAATAGACTGGTGAACCATGTTGACCTCGACCAGAACAAGTAAATCTCCGTAGACTGTGGCATTCTTGGTAGTCCTTTTCTAGGTCTCCATTAATTTTTTATAGTATTTTCCTGAGGTATTTTGCGCTTTCATTAATTCATTCATTTATTCACTCATTCCACAATTATTTCCGAGCTCCTTCTTTGTGGTGGGAGTAACACAGTATGCTCACACTTTCAGAAGTTCTAGTTGAAAACACTGAGGTAAGAAAATAAGATGGATTCTACATATGCTCCTTGAGGCAATCTGGGGTGTGGACAGGCGAAAAGTCTGAGCCTCTACTCGGGCGCTAAGGTTCCAAACCGCCTCCCTCTGCCCCGTGGCTTTGGTTACAGGACTCTGGGAAAGGGGCGGGCCCACCACAGTCCCAGGCCCAGCTCTTCCACTCCCTACCATTGAGAATAAGTCAGTTCTACTCATGGGGTGGAAACGAAGTCCTCCTTCCTTACACCTGCTACGACGACAGATAAACACAAGCTCCAGCTACGGCATTTGCTTCTGGTTAGGTCATTGTGGTAGATGCAACTCACGCAACCGCATGAATGCCCACATTTCCTCTATAAAACAAAGGAAACTCCTTTCCTACCTGTCCTCTAGTTTAGACCACGAGGCCTTGCTTACAGTTATTTATGACTCCCCTGCCACCCCCCATAATGTCCAAAACTACTGGGACAATGTATTAAATGCAGCACTCAATATAGAAGGTGTTTTAAGGAATTAAAAAAAAACTAAAATCTTCAAATTTAAAAACTGAAAACAAACAAAAACCTGGCAGTCATAATCAAAACAGAAAGGAAAAGGAAGAACAAGATGTAAACAACACGGTTTGCTATCTGAGATGAGAGAAAGAGACTATAAATGCCAAGTCCAGAGATCTCAGTAGTGGGAGAAATGTGGCGTAATTAATAGAGAGAAAGATTACAAGGCAGAAACAAAATACAGAGTCCGATTCAGGGGGGAAAACTGCCTGCCAGGCATCGTTAGGAGGGAGCGTGGGGTCCGCACATCTGGAGTGTAGACCGTGAGCGGGCAGGAGGAGGGAGAGCAGACCAAGGAGAGAATAGGGAAGCTTGTACAGACCAGGTTAAAAAGTTTACTGTGCTATGGGAACCATACGAAACTAAAGCATTTAAAGCACAGTTTTTATATAATTTAAAAATTGTGTTCAGGAGGATTACTGGGTGTTATATGGAAAATGAATTATTTCTTGTTCATTTTATCAGAGCTTAATAATAAATAGTTATATTATTGGGGTGTCTAAAGCTGTTTAAGTGAGATATTGTTGTTTAAAAAAAAAAAAACAAGCAAACACACTTGACAAGTTCAATATTCCCTAAGTAAGCATTTTGAAAAACAAATGCAAACATGTCTAGGGGAAAAAATTTAATCACTTCTTTTTTCTGCCTCTTGTTTGGCTCAAAGTCAGTTGATATGCATGCCCATGGGTAATAAGGTCACCGGGTTAAAAGAGCAATATGACAACCATAAAAAGTGAGATCACAGCCATATAAACCAGGACCCATTAGCCCATACTACAGGAAAGTTATCGCTGCAAATGGCTTTTCCTGTGTCCTTATCAATGCAGTGCACAAAGCATCTCACCCTCGGCTTCTCTCTATGATCTACGCAGTGTTTACGCCTATCTCACCTCGCCAGGCACTGGTGGGCGAGTGAACGTGGAGGCGGTGAGATACGGCGGTGAGGCGGTGGGACAATCTGTTCACTGTCAGAGATGGACTGGGAGTCACCAAATATCTCAGGGCAAAACTTTCCACATTAAAAATGTATCTCTCTCTCTAAAGAAAATACTTAGCATGCATTCTGTTGCGCAGGAGCACTCAAGACCGCCGTGGAAATAAACCAGAAAGAGTCCAGCTCTGCCCTTACAGTATGAGCTGGCTTCTCCACAGTGCGACTTGCACTTGTCTTAGATAGTGGGGGAAACAGATGACAGTCTGAAAGGGGAAACGAAGTCCATTTAAAATGAAAAATTTTAAGCACAGTTATAAAAAGGATTAAGAGAAATAGTGTCTAAACATCAGTGACTGAAATATCAGTCACATAAAGCTCTTGAAAAATAAATTCCAAGTATATAAATATAAAAATTCCATCCTAACATGCTATTCCAAAGGATTTAAAAATGCCACCTACTCATTTCAAACTGCTGTTCTCAGAAAGAATAATTTCCCAAAGAAAATGTACATATTTCAAATGAGCATGATGGATTTTCCTCAAAAGCCAGGCTTCTTCAGAGTCCTGTACAAAGCAGCTTTTCTCTAGAGCCATTAAATTATAAACTATTTGAAAGCAGAGAGTGCCCCGATCCTCTCTGCATCTTTCATTGTACGTACATATCAGGAAATGCTGGCTTAAATGGAACTGAGTGTGGTTGTAATTTAACATGGTTATTTTTGGCAGATCTTCTCAGAATATACTTGAATATATCGATGTGAACTGTAAAAAAATCCCAAGTCAGCAACAGAGTACAGAGTGTCAATGACATTTGAAACAGGAGCCCCTTCCCGCCCTTTTTTAAACAGATTGACTGGTGAGACTGGTGTTCCCCGGAAACAACTTAAGGAAATCTAGACCTTTAAGCTGTGTGCCTCTGGTGATGCTGGAGTTCCACGGCCACAGTTTGCGATCTCGCGGGACGGGCAAAACGAAGTGATGTTTCTCCCTCCCTCTGTAACACCATCTTCTAAGCAGAAAAAAAATAACCCTTATTCACAAACTGCAGGCACCTAGAATTTTGCACGGAGGCCTCATTCTCACTTGTCATAATTTCTGTCGTAGGAGTTGTAAATGCCCCTGCTTGTATTTACACCCAAATCAGATATTTAAATGTGCATTCAAGTGTATTTGTAAACTATTGGAAGAGTTTAAGTAACAGATGTTTATTATAGTAATATAAAATAAATACGAGTCAACAGGCTCAACATTTATAATAGAATCAGAGTAGCTAAAAAAAAAAATAAAACTGCACCTGGCTGGTGTGGCTCAGTGGACTGAGTGCCAGCCTGTGAACCCAAGGGTCTCTGGTTCGATTCCCAGGCAGGGCACATGCCAGGGTTGAGGGCCAGGTCCCCAGTAGGGGGTGCATGAAAGGTAACCACACAATGATGTTCCCTTTTCTTTCTCCCTCATTTCCCCTCTGTCTAAAAGTAAATAAATAAAATCCTAAAAAAAAAAAAACCTAGCTGTGGTGAACTGCAATCCATTTTAATGAAAACTAAAACACCAGTCAGAGTTCTAGTTGCTCATTAACATTCATCGCCAGGGAAAGGGGCGGTGAGAAGCACTGGCAAAAACTACGTGAGGTTGATGTATGAATTGTTTTCATTTGCCAATCAACATGCAGCAGACATGTCTTTCCATTTTTTAAAGGGCTCTCATTTTTTTTAATTAAAAATAATTTTTAAATGTGGCCATCAGAACTATACCCAGTCCTTCGGATTTGCTTTAAGACTACGCTCTAATTCCTGCTGCTAAATTTACTTGGTTATCAAATAGCAACAGTGCCTTCTGAGGTGGGGAATATTTGAGAAAAGGCGAAAGGGTTAGAAAAAGAACATGGATGAATGACCCACGGACATGAACAATGGTGTGGGGATTGACTGTGGGAGTGGGTGGCATGCTGTGGGGAGGGAGACAAAGGGGGGGGCAACTGTGAATAGCATGACTAAATAAATAAATGAATGAATGAACAGCAACAGTGCCTTCTGATAAAAATTCAGGAATAAGAATCTTAAAGGTCTTACCTCTGCTGGCAACAAAACTACAATTTCATAGCATGATTCAGAGTGAGGCCAGACTCTACCAAATGAGATGCTTTCTTCATACACAACATCAGGTCACTCACTTAATGTAGTCATGTTAGTGAAGCACCATGAGACTGCTGGACCATGTGTTACATAAAATCAATGTGTAAGCGACAAACCCGTCAACCACCACTGTACAATAAGATCTTTAAGCCTAACCGTAAGAATGTCAATGCTATCCAGTTTTCTTTAAATGAAAATTCCAGTAACGTCTTAGCCTCTTCAAGTATTTATTTCCCAAGTGCTCTGCTATAATAGCCAACTGCTACCAAAGTCCTTTAAGTAACCTCATTAAATAATTCCCTGAACACCTCAGAAAACATGTCGCTTAGAACTGCTTCCACCTGTTCCTTTCTCCACTCTCCAAACCCTTTCCTTGCGATTACCTGCAGTTACATGACCAAGATTTTTGCCGTTTCCCCGGCTGTCAGTACAGACCATGTAAGCAGAGACGCTGAGACTGGAAGGGAGCAGTGAGTTCCAGGAGGTTTCTGCCTCGACACCTGCTCCAGCAACAGCCGTGAAGGACGGTGACGAGGCTGCGGACTCACCTCTCCTCATCACGGCCAGTAAAAAGAGGTATTATTAAAAGTAAGAGGTAAAATATTCTGAAATTTAATACAATTACTGACATTCAGGGGGATAAATTACTAACTATGGTTCTCATAATCATTCCTAACCCTCTCTGCTCTAATCCTTCTAAGCAGAATATTTCAGGGGACAAAACTATTAGTTTAGGTGCTGAGTTACTTTAGTTGGGCGCTAACTTATTCCTGACAGAAAAACAGGTGACCAGCTTGCCATGCATAATGGCTGCTCAGGGAATAAGGATTTATGACACAGAAAGAAGGTCACTTTGAAATATGCTTTTAAATTTAGATTTTGGCAAGGCTTCTAAACCTAAGAAACAGGCAAGACTGCACATGAAAGGGGGCAGTCAGACGGAACTGGGGCAAGCCGTTCTGAGGGCCAGGCCTCCGGTCAGTAGATCCCCGAAACCTAACTCACCTTGTAGTACTTGTTAGATGAAGGGATCTTTCTAGGTCTATGCCGGAGAACATTCAGAAGTCAGGGAAGCCTCTGAAATTCTAAGCAAAATTATACATGCAAGTATCTCTCTGCATTTTATCTAGAGAAACGGTCCACAGCTCTCCTCAAATTCTTAGAGGCCCTTTGCCCAAGGAACTTAAAATAATACTACACTTGCTGGAGTCTTTGTAGTAATGAATCCACTGCACTATTACATTCTTCACTCCCTTATATCTCTGGCTGGTTTACAGTTTTCTTTAGTTATCAAAGGACAATTAGATACAACTGAGGTTCTTATAGTACAATTCATGTAATACTGAGGGACTGCTGCTTACTAAAATAAAAAAAAAATCATACATGGCTATAATTTCTACCCCTGAACCCAGGACATCAGAAATCTTTAAACTTTTTACTATAGTATAACACACATGCAGAAAAATATAGAGATCAAAAGTGTTTATTTATCAACATTTTTAATCTAGAATTTTTCAAATTGTTAATGCACAGATGATCAAGACGCCCGAGAAGATGAGATCATAGAGGACACCCACACCCTAGCGGCGTGGCTGTGTTTACAGGTTTGCCCCCGCAGTCCGTTCAAGATACCCAAGCTCCTTTTACGGGATATGTACCCTTTCAGTGACAGGAGGGTGAGTGAGCAGCCAATCTGAAGAAGACTCAGTATACAGAGGAGCTTAAAAGTACATACAAATTTTTGTCCAAAATGAGCTGGGTTCAAGGCTTGGAGCCCATAAACATGGCAGACATCACTGAATTTACAGAATTGTAAGAAAATCTGCCAGACTGGCTTCTTGTCTTCATTAAACAGAGTCCACCCATCTTTTAAATTACTACTACATTATACACAAGAATCTCAGATTATTCATCTTTGCCCTTCCAGAAAACATTTTAGCTTTGTCATTTTCTCTCTTCTTAAAAAATGCTATCTTTAATGACTGTAAAATGTTTTATATCCTACCCTTGCCTGCCCATCTCTAAGCTGTACATGAAGATTTAAACAGCATGAGTTGTTTGAAATAATTCTATAAAATATATCTACCTTTGCCCTGAACACTCCCGCTGCACTACTACATCAAGGACCAAGTCTCAATTAACCACTATCTGACCCTTGCTCACTTTCTTCCCTCCCCTCCTCCTGACAAAGTTTGCCCTTCCTGTCAAAGTTCAGCACTTCCTAGAAAAGTCTCCCTGCCTGTTTGATATTGTACTTCACTTTAGTCACCAAAGGAAGAATTTACAGGTGCTTGGCCCCATCTATAAGACCATGACCGAAATCTGACCTCCTGTTACAATACGTGAACTCCTGCCCTACTGATAAGGCTGGCAGATATAAGTAGGATTTTTCAAATAATCCTTTGGGAATTTATAAGCAGCACAGCCATAAAAGGGGGGTGAATGGAAGGTCGGTTTCACTAAAAATAATAAATATTGCCATGTTTATTCAAAGTGTGCCTTGTTATCCTCCAGGCCAAAAGTTCAGATAAACACTATTGTAAATGACAAAATATTAGAACTTTTTGTTACTTCTGTTATGATCCTTCCATTAGACACCAAGAGAAGTGTTTTCCCTCGTCTCCGTCCCAGCCCTGACATTGTGTAACGCTCCTGAGACTGGAACACTGGATTCATTCACAGGCCAGAGGAAGGCACTTACCTTCCAAAATCAAAAGCAAACATTTATTGAGTATTATATACTACCAATACTGAGTGCTAAGTGCAAGGGCTACAAAAAGAAGAATAAAACATTGTACCTGCCCTAAAAAAGCTTCTAGTCTGTTGAGGGAAAAGAATACCTATTTAAAGCACTGTGATAGAGTAAGCACGAGTGAGAACATGCACTGGGTCCTCAATACTGCAAAGGGGATGGGGGTCCACTGAGGTCGACCTGAAATATCAGAAATTTTGCTGGAGGACACAATTCTGAATTAAAGGTGAAGTAAACATAAAGTAAACATGAATCAGTAAAATAACAAGAAATGAGAATAATAATTCAGGCAGTAGGACTAGCATGAAGAATGGATGAGAAGCATGAAATAGCATAGTACGTAGTATATTCAAAAAACTAGAAGCATTTCAGTATTATTAAAGCAAGATGGTAAGCAGCAGGAAATATGGCAGACAGGACACGAAAGACCTTCTAAACCACGAAATACTATCTTCTATGCTTCTGTATTTTACTCCACAGATGACCACTTACAAGGTAACATACAAAGTCTGTCCAGAAGGTATCCAGCCATGTAACATGAAAAATAGAGACATTTATTGAAGAAGATGCAAGAAACTTTGTACACAGGACAATGACACCTCAGTCCCCTTCAAAGTAGGCGCCTTGGGACCTCACACAGTTTCCCCAAACACCATCACATCAGCTGCCCTGTTGTATTTTCCTTAATCTCATGGATGGTCTGAAATCTCTTCCCTTTCAAAGGTGACTTTAGATTTGGGAAAGCCAGAAGTCACAGGGTGCCAAATATGGGCTGTAGGGGGGCTGAGTCACCTGGGTGATTTGATGTTTCACAAAAAAATTCTGCATGAGATGTGACATGCAAGCATATGCATTGTCATGATGAACCTGCCAATCACTAGTTTCCCATAGGTGGGGCTTTCTGAATCATCTGAATCGTTTCCATGGAGGAATGTTTAAGCTTAATACAAAATTGTGTGCAGATTCATTGCTTTACTAGCTCAGTCATTTTTAAGGCAAGGGCCACACAGTTCACATGCTTACTCAAGGGAGTCTACCACCCCCACTGACTAGTACAGTGAAGCTGTCATTGTTCACACATGTACATCCCAGTCCACTCTCCTTGGCTGCCAGGTCACATCAATATCGCACAAACCACTGTCATCATATGAGCAATGGCTGGACTTTTTCTGGACAGACCTCATATTTCAGATTTTTACGATAGATTACTAACACAACAGGCAGAAGTGAGTTAACAATTTATGATATAAAATAGATAGAATGTGGGGGGAGGAGTGGGGAGAAAATACAGACAACTGTAATTGAACAATAAAATAATTTAAATTTAAAAAAAAGAGCAAAAAGTGAGAAAGGTGGAGTTGACAGCATTCGATAAGTCATTAAATACTATCAGCAAAAAATAAAAAATAAAATAGAGAGAATGGTTGGGAGACTATTTCAATAATCCTGACAAGAATCTGAACGAGAGCAATCATTTTAAGACAGGGAGGATGAGATGAAGTAAAACATTTTGAGATGAAGGTAACATTTGCAAGCTTGGATAATCTGCATATGGTATTAAGAAAAAAGGAAGAGTTTAGGTTTTGCATGGTAACTAGATTGATGATGCTGTTATTATCTGAGCTCACTGTACATCCGGGGGGGAGATAATGAGTTCATTTTGAAACATAAAGCATTTTTGCTACCTACGGAATATGCAAAAGGTCAGATTCAGTAGACTATTTATAAGTGTAAGACTCAAGGAACAGTAAGTATCTGAGAAGTAGAGAAATAGGTGTGAAAGTCATTGGCACATGAAAGCATGAAAGCAGGTAGTATCATCCAAGAAAGGCAGGAGAGAAAGCAGTGGAAACCCTGAGGGACAGAAAGAAGCAAAGCCCACAAGGACCAGAACAGGTAACAACCCAGAAGGGCTGGGAGAAGAGAAGGGAACGTATTGGGAAAGAAAGGCAGCTGAAAGGGCCGGGAAGACACAGACGGAGGCTGCTGTCATGACACTGGGTTGACGAGAGGATGCATACGAAGTAAGGGCAAGTTTGGAATAGGAAACAATGAGAGAAATAAGGTGTATTTACCTCTCAGTCCTCATTTCTCTACTTCCAAATCTTTTCTCAAATGTTAATGTTAACACTAATTAGATCAGGAAATAAAATATTTGTGTTACCAACCTTTATATTAAGTAATCCATTTTAAAAATCTTTGCCGCTAATATTATGAAGACCTATCCTTCACCATACATAATACAAACTAATGATTGAGAATGAGGACACAAATACAGGAAAGTGACAAATTACAGCCCCAGAAAGCTTTGAAAAGAGTCAGCCCTAGAACTTCTACATGCTCTGGTCCTTACTTTACTAAAGACGACATTTGAGTTATTAAAGTCCCTGTACATCTGGAACAGCAATGTCTAAAAGATAACTATGTATTCCAAAAAAAATTACAGCTGAGTTCTCTAGAAAACATGAATGGGGGAGGAGGCCTGCTTCTCCCATATAAACAATGCTTATCAAATTGTTACAAAAAAATTATGGATACCAAACTCTTCAACATTACAAAATACCACTAGGTAGAAGTTCTTTAAAGGGGTAATTTAAAGTCCTCCTGTTTAGTCTTCATAGTCTAGGAACTATATAGTCTTTGTATACTTAAGAAGGTATAAATATTTATTTGATTGATTGATTGATTGATTGATTTAATCTTCACCCAAGGGCATTTTTTCACTGCTTTCAGAAAGAGAGGAAGGGAGAAAGGAAAGGAGAGAGGGTTTAGAGAAGGGGAAGGGAGGGAGGGAGGGAGAAAGGAAAAAAAAGATCAATATGAGAGAAAACATCAATTGGTTGCCTTTCATACCTGCCCCCACTGAGGATGGAACTGCAAACTAGGCATGTGCCCTGACCAGGAATCAAACCTGTGACCTTTCAGTTTGTGGGATGATGCTCAACCAAGTAAGCCACCTGGCCAGAGCAATAATGTATAAATTTTAAATAACTGATGAACTTTTTATGTGGATAGCAAAGATTAGAACCTCTATCTACATGTCTACACTTTGTCAAATACTTTTTTTAAGTACTAATAATGTATCTAGTAGTCAGCATCAGAGATACCAACTTTTGCTAGGTTAACTGCCACCCATTAAATGCTAAGCATGTGCCACAGTCTGAGCGAGGCACCATTCATACAATACCCACAACTGCACTAAGCAGGTGATTATCATCACATTTCATATATGAAAAGGCTAAGTTTTAAGTGACTTGCCTAACACCACACAGCTAGTAAGTGTGCAAATTAATTGCTTCAGTATACTTATAAATTGCTAGAGTTCTCACTTGAGGAAAATTTGTTATAATTTCTAGCCTCATTAACTCTTACAAAAACTAGCATGCACACAGTGATGCGATATAGCACTGTCATATTATAGTCATTCAAAAATTATACTTCTGCCCTGGTAGATTATAACTTTTTTAAAGCATTAAGTTCTTGACTTATTTACACATCCTTGCTTCTCCAAACCCATTTCATGCAGAAGAAAAAAGTCAGTGTTTATCAAATAAGTAAATGAATAGAGTTAATATATGTTCAAACAAATGGACTGCATTCTTCAGTTACCACCTATTTATTTATTCATTCAACTAATATTTACTGAGTACCTCCTATATGTCAAAGACTGTCATTTGTACCAAGGATATAATATTAAACTAAATAAACTATTCTTTTTCATAGACTTTACACTATTTGATAGGAAAAATTCACTTGATTTTGCAATAAGGAGGCTGAAAATGAACCTGAAATTTGGTATGAGTAAATATGTTTTTTTCTATAGACACTAGACTTAAATACAACAACTGTGGATTCCTACGACCACGCTTACTGATGAAGAGACTAAACAAAATCATGGATCGTGGAGGCAGGATGACAGGGAGGAAGGAGAAAGCTGTGTGGCAAAGAAAAAAATGCTTATTACTGTACATGGCATTTCTACTCAACTGTCAAGGAACAAATAACTCCTGTCTTATATAAATAATTTCATAAAATAAAGAAAAGGAAAGAATGTTCAACCATTTTAAGGAGGCAAACATAACACTGACTTATAAACCATATAAGGACAATACCAAAAAAGAAAAAGAAAAAAGAAAATTATAGGCCTGTTTACTTATGACCATAGATACCAATACAAAAAAGTGTAAAAATAAATAAATGAATGAATTAACAAATAAGACTTAAATTCTATAGGATGTTAAAAAAAAAAGCTGTAATACATCCTCACCAAGTTGGATTTATCAAAAGGATGCAAGGTGTTTAACATCAGAAATACCTATCAATGAAATTCATATTCACGAATTAAGGGATAAAAACCACAGAATTATATCATATATTTGGAAAACATTCCATAAAATTCAACACTTATTTATGTTTTTATTTTAAAAAATTCAGGAGTTTAGGAATAACTGGATCAATATTTACCAAAAACCTATAGTAAACATCAGTTTCGGAAGAAACTAGAGATACTCTCTTTGAGATAGAAACCATACAAGGATGCCCAGTATCACCTTACTAAACAGTCAAGTAATGACGATCCTGGTGAACACAATAAGGCAATAAAAAGAATAACCAGGTTATGGATAGGAAAAAAAGAAAAAAATTGATATATAGACATTACAATCAACAGTATAGAAATCTATCACAAACCAGAAAACAAACTGTCATAAGAGTTGAGCCAAGTTGAGAGATGTAATGTTAACGTACAAAAATCAATAGTGTTCCTCAATATGAGCATTAACTAATTAGGAAATAAAGTACAAACTAGCAACAAAAACTGTCTTTTTGCTACCGACCTAATGAAGAATGCCTAAAACAATGTAGAAAAAAGATCTATTAAATAATTTAAAAGTAGATCTTAATTCTTTCATGAATGAGATCAGTCAGCATTATAAAAGTATCAATTATTCCCAAAATTTATCTTTAATTTCAATCAATTCAAATAAAAATTCTAAAGGGAATTTTTTATAAACTCAGGCTGATTCTAAAATGTATATTGAAAAACAAAGATCTACAATAGTGAAAACAATTTGAAAGAGGAGAAGTAAGCCCTGGATAGTGTGGCTCAGTGGATTGAGCACTGGCCTGGAAACCAAGGGGTCATCAGTTCGATTAAAAGTCAGGGCACATGCCCAGGTTGTGGGCCAGGTCCCTGGCATGGGCACATGAGACTACAACCAAACACTGATGTTTCTCTCTCTCTCTTTCTCTGTCCTTTCCCCTCTCGCTAAAAATAAATAAAATCTTTAAAAAATAAAAAATACACTTCTGGCCAAGATGGAGGCATAGGTGGATACACTGTGCCTCCTCGCACAACCAAAATTAAGGATAACAAAGATTTAGAAACAAGAAAACAACCAGAACTGATAGAAAATTGAACCGCAGAAGTCCGACAACCATTCATCCAAACCAGTAAGAGGAACGGAGTCCTGACAGGAAAAAGTGGAGGTTGGCAGACCCGGGCAAGCAGGCAGCAGCAGATGGCAGATCCCAGGTGTGCAGGTGGCGGCTAGCAGACCACGGGCACAGGGTGACAACGGTGCAAACGCAGTAAGTCCGTGCAAGGCGGCTGACTGACCAGATGGTCCCACATTCGCGCACAGATAATCCAGGCGAAGGGGAAGCAGCAGAAGGGAATAGAATCCCAGAGAGAGTGGAGCAAGCACCATTGTTCCCTCTCAGACCCCTCCCTCACATAAGCATCGCTACCCAGAGACTGGGCTGCTCTACCCTGGGGAACACCTAAGGCTCCACCCCTCACTACATAACAGCAGTGACCAGACAAAAAAAAAAGAAATGGCTCAAACGGGAGAACAAATCAAAGCCCCAGAGCCAATTCATCTAAGTGACCAAGAGATAGCCAACCTATCAAATGCACAGTTCAAAGCCCTGGTGATCAGGATGCTCATGGAATTGGTTGATTTTGCTCACAAATTAGATGAGCAAATGAAGGCTACAATAAGTGAAATGAAAGAAAACGCACAGGGAACCCATAGAGATGGGAGGAAAACTGGGACTCAAATCAATGGAGTGGACCAGAAGGAAGAAAGAAACAACCAAACAGAAAAGAAGGAAGAAACTGTACAAGAACTACAATTAAAATAAAATTTAAAAAAAAAGAAGAAGGAAGAAACAAGAATTCAAAAAAATGAGAAGAGGCTTAGGAACCTCCAATGTCCCAACATCCAAATTATAGGGGTACCAGAAAGGGAAGAAGAAGAGCAACAAATGGAAAACTTACCTGAACAAATAATGAAGGAGAACTTCCCCAATCTGGCAAAGGAAATAGACTTCCAGGAAGTCCAGGAAGCTCAGAGAGTCCCAAAGAAGGTGGACCCAAGAAGGAACACACCAAGGCACATCATAATTCCATTAGCCAAGATTCAAATGAAGGGGAGAATTCTAGAAGCAGCAAGGGATAAGGGGACAGTCACCTACAAAGGAGTTCCCATCAGACTGTCAGCTGATTTCTCAAAGGAGACCTTCCAGGCAAGAAGGGGCTGGAAAGAATTCCAAGTCATGAAAGTCAAGGACCTACATCCAAGATTGCTCCATCCAGCAAAGTTTTCATTTAGAATGGAAGGGCAGATAAAGTGCTTCTCAGATAAGGTCAAGTTAAAGGAGTTCATCATCATCCAGCCCTTATTATATGAAATCTTAAAGGGACTTATCTAGGAAAAAGAAGATAAAAATATGACAGTAAAAAGATAGCAAACTCACAGATATTAACAACCACACCTAAAACAAAAGCAAAATAAGCAAACAGCTAGAACAGGAATAGAAACACAGAAATGGAGATCACATGGAGGGTTAGCAACAGGGGAGTGGGAGGAAGAGAGAGGGGAAAAG
>PVKU01006444.1:0-103799 GCA_004027475.1 Anoura caudifer
TATATTGATCTGCATGATTCTTTTAAACCATTGCTCAGTGTTTTAACATTCCTTTATCAGTGCAAACACGGGTGACTTCCAGAATGTCCATTTGCTTTCTCTCTGCTTACACACCAACAACTGCCCTCAGTTCTGCTCTCTGTGGTCAGTTCTCCTGCCACCTCCACAGCAGTGACCTTTGTCCCTCTCTGCCGGAATATGGACCAAGTATATTCTGTGGGCTTTCAGAATTCCCTAAAAAATCATTTATTCATTCAATATCTGCAGTGCCTTTGATAGTAGTAACTGCAGGAGAGCAGTGGCAGCCACAACAGTAATAACAAATGCATGTAAGACTCTGGTCCAGGCACCGTTCTAGGTCTTTTGTGCAATTATTTCATTTAACCCTCACAACAACTCTTTCTTTCCCACTTGATAAATGGAGAACCTTTGGTGCAAGGAGGTTAATTAACTTCCCAAAGTCACGCACCTAACAAATGGTGGTGCTGAGATTTGCACTGAAGCCAGAATGTCTGTTTAGCTACCATATTGCCCTTAATGGGCCAAGCACCGCACTAGGTGACATACAGTAAAACCCCAAGGCAGCCTTGTGTCTGCCCTAGTGGGACTTTCACAAGTACTAATAAAGTAATCACAAGGTGGCTATGCAAATACTCTGTGGCAGGTGCAACAGAAGGTGGAACACAAGGTGTTCTACCTACAAGCCTGTAATAGGCGAGTGACTCAGCATGGTCCAAGAAAGACTTCCCTTAGAAAGAGACTCCAGTGAGATCTAAAGGTTGAAAGGAGTTAACGAGGTGAAGTTCCATTAATGAGATGAAGTTGAAGGGAGAGCATTCTAAGTGGTGGAAGCAACAGGCACGGGGGGCCCTGTGGCAGGAGGGAATGTAGTCGATACCAGTGATTAGAGGAAAGCCAGGAGGCAGAGCCTGGTGAGTGAGGAGGCTGGAGAAACGGCTGGTACCAGACCACAGGGTGCCTTCTAGGTCAGGAAAAGAGTTTTCATCTCATTGGAAGGGTACTAGAAACCATTATTGCATTTTAAGTAAGAGCATGATGTGATAGGGATATGGAAAGCTGATTGGAATGGGGCCAACCTGGCTTCCAGAGACCTGCAAGGAGGCAATTGCAAGGGAAAATGGAAGCCTAGACCAGTTGGCAACAAGTAGATGGAGAAAAGTGAACAGATTTATGAGGTGAAATTAGCAGGACCTGGATATTAGGGGGTTGGGGCGAGGCAGATGTGCAAGAGGCATGGTGGCGCCCTTCACCAAGTTGGCCAACGTACAGTGGTGAAGTGGAACACCAGGTGTGCAGTCTGCGCCCATCTGGAGAGCGGCGGACTCAGGCCAGCTGTCCTAAGATTCACATGTTTTTCTGAGAGCTGTTTTACTGTTGAAGAGCAGCTCTCTCGTGTGTACTGAACAACACATCGTGCTTTCCTCCATTTGCCTTTTGGAGACTTACATGCAGATGGAAATTTTAGAGGCTTATATTTGAGATATGTTTTGTTTCTTTTCATCCATTCTTAAAGACACACAAGTTTTTCATCCCATGAGCTAAAAATATATTCCATTTCATTAATACCAGAAACTCTGTCAGAAAGTGTAAGTTCTTAAATCCAAAAAATAAGTAAAACCTGCTAACATTAATTATTGCTCAGATATTGATGGAGAAGTGGAAAGGAAATGTTGAGCAGAGTGTCTCATTTTTAAGAGGTAAAACAAACAAAAATATAAGTCCAGAAGCCATGCAGTTCAGCATAAAGCTAGCCACAGTTGTGCATAAAATTTGAATACTGTGTAGTCAGAGGAAGGTTCCTCCTGTGCTTTATACAAAGGATATGCACAGCTGGGATTTTTACAGCCCTTCATTGTGGCAGCAGCCAACATTTTTTCTGCATACTATAACACTGAAACAACTCATAATTTTGCAGCAAACTGTAGGAAAGATTTAAGTAAATAATGCTGTTGTCTAATGAAGTGAGTGCCAAGTGCTTGCTGCATGTAACAGGAAGTGTATTACCATGATGTTAAAGAAACTGGCTGCCTTAAGGATCCTCAGGCCATCATGGTTTACATATATTGTTTAAGTTCAGCCCTTAAAGGACAGTAAGAAAGACTCTATTTGTTTAAATTTGGTAAGCAACAAATGACTTAACAGTGAAGATCACTTAGTTGATTGTCTTTACCATGAAATTTTCTTAGTTTCACTATAACTAATTTAATGGACAAAACATAATTTTCTTAAAATGTAGAGGTATTTATTAGAAGCACCTGGAGAGGTTTTTTTATTTTTTAATACAGAGATTCAGACTTCACCTCAAACCTGCTAAGTATCTCCAATGATGAGGTACAAACACGTTTGCTTTAAACATATATAACATTACAAAAAAAAAGTTACACTACTTCCAGCTAGAAGCCATTGGATTAATAAAGTGAGAGTAGTGGCCACATTCAACCAATTTTTCAGAATATGCCTTTCTGAAGATTGCTAGGTATAAATTATTTCTGTTTCATTCATTCAGAGGTCTCAAGGTTGAAAGGTAAATGGAGAAAGCGTTCCCTGGTTTGGAGAGAGATCAGCTCAGGGTGGTTGCTGTGATTTCTAAGTGGTCAAGGCAAGGACACAGTGACCCTCCTCTGCAGGACATCACTATGGACAGTATCTTGTCAGCCCATTTCTCCTTATAAAAGCTAAAGCATCCTGCTACTAAGTAAGCTGATTTTCATAATGTATCCTCAGCACAAAATTAGATAATGACAAAGAAATTTTGGAAAACTATTTATCTGTCCAAGATTGGCATCCTTCAGAGCTAATATGTGAGGTCTTCTTCACTTGCATCTTTCTTGGTGTGGGATGGAGGGACAGGTAACCCACTACATGAGGAGTTCAGGCTCGCTGCTGCCAGCAGGTCACCTCCTCAGCTGGCCGGGCACATCAAGGGGAAATTTCCATCCCAGACACCTGACCCCAGAGCAACCAGCTGAGGGTGCCCATCACTCTGATACTTTAAAGAATTACCTTTTAAGATGCAACAAGGTATTGTTAGTTAGGTTTGTTTTATTTTCATATAAATTGGTTATGTTATAAATTGTTAGGAATATGCCTATCTTTGAAGGTGCTTTTTTACTTTATTTACTTAAAAATTAATAATGCCATATTTTCAACACAGTAAAACTCTAAGACTGGGTTATTTTATCTCATTTTTCTGAAATCAATGCACAGTTGCCCAATTACAGCTGCTAACATGCTTTTTGTAGTGGTTGTTCTAGTTCTTTGGCTTTTGAAAAGGCAGAGATAATACAGTTGTGTTTAAGAACCAGTAACTAAATACATTTTATTTGAATATCTTATATTTTAGTCTACCCTATTTGAAAATAATAAATTCATGTTCTACCATTTAATTGTAGTAGTTTTGTATAAAGCTAATTTACCAGATAAATTAGTTTTCAAATACATAGGAGTTAAAAGTAATAGAGAAGATGATCGCTTTATTAAGTTCAGATAATTGTAAGTCCAGAGAATGTTCGTAGAAAAATTGGAAACTACTTAGTCATGACAGATTTTTTCTGACAAGATAACTTAACTAAATCTGCTCTTGATGAAAATAATTGTGTTGGTGGAGATGTTACGTGGGATGGGTCACACCTCACCTGTTACATGCTGGCGTAGCAAAGATAACTTAATATTTTATTAGGGGGAAACCTACCAAGAGCACAAGTAGGAAAGGCCTTCTCTCAGGCCTCTGGAGAAGGCTGAATCTGTTCTGGAAAGAATTACCACGGAAGTTGCAGGATTGGTGAGAGTCCACAGTGAGACGAAGCCTAGTTATAGCTTTGCCAGACCAGCAAAGGTAGCCACCTGGGGTTCATCTGTGGTCTTAGCTTTGCTAGAGGGCTGTTCAGGCTGTTACTGTTAATGCAGGCTGTGTCACTTGATTCTTAACCAGTGGGTCTGGAGGCCGAGTTAAGGTAGAAATTGGTAGAATACAGGAGACACGCCTGAATGGCCCATTTCGTTGAAAAGCCATGAGAAACTAGGGAGCACATGCTAGAGCACTGCCCAGCTCTAAAAGAGATGGCAAAGACACCTCTGAACAGAGTAGAGTGGTTTCCAGAAAAGGAGGCAGGCAGAAGAAAATGTCTTCCTTAGGGAAGGACGCTGGCTAATAAATGTGGAGTGGATGGTAGGGTTAGAATGCCACCATTCTGAAAAGGCCAGTAACATATGCAGATAATTATAAATGTAGTGATAACTTTTGAGTAAGATAGAAAGGGAACTAAGTAGATATATGTGCATGTTTGTCAGTTACCACACACACACACACATTTTTACAAAGAGAACCCAGAAAGGATAAGTCCAAAATATCTGAAAATGGCTACCTTTGTGGATAGGTGAGTGGGAATGGGGTAAGAAATAAAGGATGATGAGCAAAAGATTTATCTGAGTATAATTTTTGTAGCTCTTGTATGAGGTGGGACCAGGTTTTTTTTTTTTATAAAAAATTATGTATTTATTCTTGCATATTTAAACTTAAGGCATGTACCTTCAAAGCACTCTCCATGTGATGCAGTACACCTATGGAGACTTTTTCCACTGTTCAAAGCAGTTTTTGAACTCATCGATTTTGATGCCTTTTAGTGCTTCTGCCTTTTTTTGTTTCAGCTCTTCTACATCAGCAAAATGTTTCCTTTTGAGGACTTTTTTTATCCATGGAAACAAACGAACAAAAAAGTTGCTCCAGGCACGATACAGTAAATAGGGAGAGTGGGGCATAAGGGTCATGCTGTTTTTTGGTCAAAAACTGCTGAACACTCAGTGTGGTGTGGGCAGGTGCACTCGTAAATAACCCATCGTGAAATGGGCAAACAGGCTGAAAGAGTCTTAAAAAAAATCACTGAAGCCTAACACAGCCTCTCACCACAATGCCGGCTGGCGCACTGATGCAGATGGGTTCCTGGGACAATCGCCTAGCGGGGAAGTCTGTACTAGAAGGGGCCTGCCCTCCACAAGACAATTCCCTTTGGGGCATGGATCCTGTAAATGGTTTGCATATTCAAAGAAGTAAATTAATTGAAAATATGAAGCAAGCTAATCCCAATGTTGAATATAGGTGGAAACAAATTAATCAAAGTGTATATCAAATTAAAAATTTTGCCACCTAGAGAAAAAATAATGATTCATGTAACCTTTGAACAGAAGTTTCTGACTTCATATTCTTAGTCGGAGATATTCTGGGGACAAAGAGAACTAAAATGACACTTAAACTTTATTACTAGATTTATTTTTATAGCAATATTGGTATTCTAAAATTATGCATATAATTATAAATTTGTTTTATATAAATATAGGGTAAAGCAAATTAGCCGATGTATTAATATAATTAGGGACCAAAAATTTCACTCTAAGTGAATAAAAACATAATTTTTTAAAAGGGAATATTTTTGTAATGTTAAATTTGAATTGGAACTATCAGTATGAAGTAAATCATGATTTAAATATATACAGGTGTGAGCAAAAGTAGGTTTACAGTTTGAGAATGCGAAATACAATGTTTATTCTTGTATTATTATTTCTTAATTATTGTATTTCCATACAAACAACTGTAAACCTACTTTTGCTCACCTCTATATAATATATAATACATATAAAATTTCCTAAGCTCTGTTTACTCAAATGAGCTAGAAGTAATGAAACTCTAGTTGGAGTGAGATACATAACACCAAGATTTTGTTTCCCAAATGCTCTTCCCCAGTAAAAAAAACTAGCAACTTCCTGAAGAAATAACTAATTGCATGTTTAAGTCAGGGGAAAAAATCCAGGTGAGCCTGTGGCATCTTACGCCAGAAAGCAAGGTTGTTACCAGCATTGAATGGGATAATATCAAAGGACGCAGGGGCCCCTGAAGGGGCTGTCAGAGGCCAAATTTGGGACAATTTGATCAACCAAAAGAACAATGGCAATAGTTAATTATAATACATTGAATTTTTTAAATTTATGCATCAATGTAAACTTTTTAAAATCAAAAAAATTCAAAAGAAATAAAGAGGGGGACAAAGGATGTTTTTTTCCTTACAGAGTAATACCAATGAGTAAATGTAGAAATGAGAGGATTAGAAAAATCACCATTTACAAAACCCAATGTAATAATTTAGATAAGACTTCTCCATGTTTGTTAAAAGACAGGGTGAGAGTTAGTCTGGGAGTCAGAATATTCACTCAATCTTAAATTGCCGTCACACCCTGAGACTTTACAATGGAAGAGTCTGGTGGTCAAAGCCTTACTCATCAACTTTAGCAAAGCCAATAGTGCACAAGGTAACACTGGGTGGCTCCTAATGTGACTAATTGGAAGGGTACAGAATCAGCCGGTAGTAGTTGTGACATAAGTGTTTAATCTGGAACAGTCGGAAGTACTACCTAGCATGTGAGACATTCTGCGGAGCAACTAGCCTGGGCTCTTCAAAAAGTCAGTGTTGTTCAAAAACAAAAAGCTGGTAGACTATTATAGATTTTAAGAGATTAAAAAGACTTAAGACATAACCAGAAGCAATGTCTGAACCTGAATGCAGAGTAAACAACGAAACAACAACAACAAAAAACCTGGGGATATTGGCAATATTGAGTGAATATAGAGTGCATGCCCAGTGACTTCATAGAATCATCATCTTTCTCAGTCGTGATAATAGTATTGTTGGAGATGCATGCTGAAGTAGTATTTAGGGATAAAAATAGTATCTAAAACTCACAATCATATTCTTCTGGGGAAAAAACCATGTAAGATATATATATATAGGCATCGAAAAAGAGAACAAGAGAGACCAAATGCTCACAGCCATTGAATCTAAGTAAAGGATATTTGGATGTATATCATTCTATTCTTTTGCCTTTACTGCAGACTTGAGAAGTTCAAGATAAAAAGTTGTGGGGAAGAAAGCTATCAAGTAGCACAGTAACGCAGCTGCATTTTCTCTTCCAGATGCTTATAAATTGATTTCATGTTATTTTTACTCTTCCTTTCAGTTTTATACTTTCCAGTATAAACGTTGCATCAACAAAATGTTCGTAATTCCCAAAGCTCTTCTAAAAATATGATTGGATGACAGGATAAGGGTTTCCTGCCCCCAGTGAGTTATGGTCAGCTGTGAGCAGTGCAAGCGGCCCAGGCTACCTTCCTGCAGCCTGCGGCCAGGTGCCCTCCCCAGAGCATCCTCTTCTGCAGACTCAGGGTGTTCTTATCAGGAGGGCTCAGCATGTGGGGAGCTGGGAGGCAGAGAGCAGCACCTCTGCTTTGATTAAGATGCAGAATGGCAGGGAGGTGAAAGACCAGAGCTACACGCCAGCCAAGGTTTAAAGGGAAAGTACTGAGCTGTGACTGTTCCAAGATCAGAGGCCACAAGGACAAGGCTTTTGGCCTGTGGCCCACTCTCTGTGCCTTGGCCTATCTTACAAAAGTGCTGTGGGGTGTTTAAACTAGTTTCAGACACAGCAGGTCTTAAATTTTGAATTATCATAGATGCATGCCATATTTAGAAAAGCATCAGGTCATATTGATATGGCACAAATAGTGTATAGTAACATTGAATATTTTCTCTTAATGACTCTCTGTAATGTCACAGTCCTATAAAAATCCTCCTTATTATGAAAGGCCATTTTTGAAACCAAACAAAAATATATATTTCCGGACATTTGTTTCTACTATTTAAAAGCTGGTTGCATCCATAACACTTGCATAGTCCATGTGATATCCTATGGTAACCAAGTGTCCAGGTTGTTTTAGCTGCAGAGTTTTGAGATTAATGAGAGATGAAGCATGAGAAAGTTGTTCAAAACAAAGAGATCACATGAAAAGTAAGAAAAATTAGAACAAAGTTCTGTCTCTAGAAAGTTCTTCTGTGGAAAGTTATCCATAGAGAACACTGCTCAAGGCCCTGTATGAGCAACAGCTGAGCACTCTAGCCTCCAGATTAGAAAGAAACCAGCCCTCAGTGGACTCACCTATGGTAGCACTGGGTGTGCCTTCATTGGTCCTCACTATTGTGATTACAGCGTCAAGTGACTGTGGTGTGGGGCTCTGGAAACAGTGCAGCCACAGCTGCATTCGTCCCACATAGTCTGTCTATCCAAAGGAAATGGAGAAACCCACTTCTCAATGACATTTTTGTTCTGCCTTTTTATTTTTCTTGCTTTTGAAGTAGCATGTTTTTCTTGACATTCCTGTTTGGAATGCACGTACTTAGAGCAAAATATTGTCAGTTAGCCCAAGATGTGGGTCACTTTCTCTGGTTTGTTGGATCAGAGCTGCCAGAGTCCTTTTTATTACTGGGAATATCAGGCATACAGAGCCTTCCTCTGGGAGTCAGAGATCTCCTGGGACCTGCCCTCCAAGCCCCTGAGACCGCAGCCGCCCCAGGGCAGGACTCAGCCTGTGAACACACTCCATCTTGACTGACCTTTCTGCACAAAAACCTCTCAGAAGTTGCAGAATTGTTACACATACATTGGTCAGGGGTACTGAGACATGGCCAGGGGTACTGAGATGTTGCCAGGGTGGAAATGAGTCAAATTCTGAACTCTTCGAATTTAACATTTTGTATCTTCCAAAAAAGCCAAAGCAGGGGCCTTTCACATGGCCTCCACTGGCAGATTCTGCTCTCTGTGGCTCAGTATGTATTTGCTTTGTGGTTCCAACACACATGAAGTCAGCGTAAGGCTGTCAAGTGGTAAGTACCTTTTAACAAAGCTCAGCTCAGCAGTTGTTGTAACTTTCGGTTACCACCCTACACCATCCATTTCTTTTATGTTCACCGGAAGACATACTTATCGATTTTAGAGAGAGAGGGAGAGAAACATTGACCAGTTGCCTCTCACACATGCCATGACTAGAGACTGAACTGGCAACCCAGGCTTGTTCCCTGACTGGGAATCAAACCCTTGACCCTTCAGTCTACAGGACAAGCAGTCCATCCAACTGATTCACACCAATCAGGGCTAGACTATCTATTTTGAGTGGGCAAAGGGACAGTAAAAAAGAAATATAAAATCAATCTGACATGTACAAGAAAAAAACAAGCATCCATTTGATTGTTTACCTAGACTTGAATAGTATCTTGTTACTGGTTAGTGTTCCCTTTCAGTTAAGCAGCTTGACCAGCTGGTGGCAGACTTCAGGAAGGTTTTTAAGAGCTGGAATGACTGAGCCCCTGCTTCCAATAGCTGGCTTCTAGAATTTGAGCCATAACTGGGGTTGGATGTACCGGGTGGTCAGGGAGGCTGAAAGGATTGCCTTGCACCTCTCAAGAACTCTGGTCTGGCCTTTCCCATCAGTCTTTTCTACAGCGTGGAGGAAAGCCTGCCTTGCGATACCTTAGGTCAGTCAAAGTTTCTGCCACAAAGGCAACAAAAGCTGTCAGATACCATCTTCTTTTGGGGGGTAAAGTCTTACATCTCTGCTCCTTGGTGCTATTACTGTAGAGAGATGGGAGTAGAAATGAGATAAGCGGTGTCTGGTTCCTCGAAGAAGAAGTGTTGTATGGGTACAGGGAAAGTTGTGCAGATGGACGATGCATCAGCACGTGGTTCTGCACTCCCCGGAAACAACCTGTGTGCCTGCAGTGCTGGCCTCCACCGTTCTGCTGTTCAGGATTAGTGCCCAGTATGGGAGTTGATAGGAACGTTCTCACTGTACTTGGCTTTTATATTAGTTTTCACATTTGACAGCAGCTATGTTCAGATCTTAGATTCACATCAAAAAGCAGTTTGGAGAAACATTTGTCGGTTGGGGGGACCCCCGCACTGATGTCCCCAAGTGGTGTGCCATGTGGCCGTGTTCCCATGCTGGCCCTGGCCCTGCCTGCCACGAGCTCGGGTTCGAAGCCATTGTTCTGAACCATGACGTCACTAACAAACTCTCAGGGAGTTCCCTGGGCACTCACAAATCCAGAATTGCATGGGGTACGTGATGGGATGAAAATGGTTGGTGTATCTGGATCAGACCCTGGGCAGATGGATGTCTGACCTAAGGGTGTGGAAAAAGGCAAACTGAAGGGTCATTAATAATTCTAAATTTTGATCATCTCTAAGTGGTTAATTAGGAGTATATTATGTAGAAAGCGAAATAAATACGTATTTCAAGCACTTTGAGGTAAGGATAGTATTCAATTATGGTTTGAGAAACTAGAATAATCTGTACACATAGTAAGTGCTCAAAACTGTTGAGTATGTGAGTAAATTTCAAGGAATTGGATAATGTTGCAGTTGTGGTCTTCTTTATGAATTTTAGGCCAGTGATCTATGTAAGGAGGCAAACCCTTCAAGGCTCTTATCATGAATTATTTTAGGTAACAATGTTTCTATTTACCCAGTGTATGTTTTCATGGAAAATAAGTTACACAGATGCTGTGTCCTTAATAGGCTACCATGTATGGGGCATCATTGATAGTCACTCAATTGACTATTACATATAATGTAGTCATCAATACTTAAATTGATGAAAAGATGTATTTACAATGAAAGAATGGGAAAACTAAATAAAAAAGCTATTTTTAATCACTTTCTGGCATTTCATGAGTCTCTAGTTTGGCACTTTAATTTCTGTTCTCATGACAGGTTAAGAGAAATAGAATTAGGAAGTTGCTTAGGAGTGAGCTTTTCTGTTTATTGGGAGTTGGTATTGTACATTCATAAATTTATAATCTGCATTATGTCCCAGCAATATGTTAATGCTGAGTTCATAAGATTAATCAGGCCACATGCTGTCCTGTGGTTTCACTAATACAGTTCTCAGTTACATCAGCATTTTCTCTTCCACACCATGTACAAAAGGCCTTACAGAGCAGTATGTAAGCTGTCCTAACAGGCAAATGTTCAGACATAATTAAAGATGAAGTTTAGCTTTGCTGTTATGGTGGGTGAACAAGATAATGTTCTTTAACTGTACAGCAGGAAAATAGTGGAAGCCAAAGCATTTGGCTGCCAAACACATTCTCATTGAAACTTCATGTAGGACTTCACCAATTGCTAGAAGCTCGAGTTCCAGGAATTCCAGAACCCTAAGGAATCACTAAGAACATTCCAAGTCTAATTAATGGGTGGAAACAAGTCAGCCCTGCTCTTTGGCCATTGTCCTACATGTACCCCGTGCTTATGGAATTTGTTGTAACTGGCTATCTGTTGGGAGGTCAGTTCCCTTGGCTAGATTGAGTTAGATAGGTGCATACATTTCACTGAAATAAAACTTTGTCATTGATTGTTAGAAACAGCATTATAACTTCATATTGAAGTCGTGTCTTCTTAAAGACATGCCCCAGGTTTATAGCAAATCAGCTGCAATAATCATTCCTTCGACAGGTATTTACTAAGCAACCAGCTTTTGCCCGGCACTCCGCTCAATGCTGCTTCAGTGGTGGTGAGAGGAACAATTTAAATATAAAGTAGTCCAAAGGGTTATACCTGTTGCCCTGCATAGTGAAACGAGAGTTTTACTGCCTGGCCCTTGGGGCTGTAACCACTTAGACAGTCTTTTCATCATCTCTGTTGAACATAAATCTGCCCAGTTGGATAGGCTCCAATGCTGACACTCCCTAAAAATACTGGATTCCAGATCACTAAATGATGTATTTGACTGGGCTGGCTGAGTAGACTTGTCCAAATCACCAATATCTTTGAGGTATGTAGTCAGGGCAGCAGAAGAGGATCTAAGCCCACCTGGAGGAACAGGACACTAGCCCCACCCCCTTCAGATGTTTGGCTGCTTCAAGGTAAAGACTGAATCACGCCTGCTCCAGTCCCAGCCACCTCATCTCCCACGCCCACCTCCATTCTCTTTTGATTTTTTTAATATAATAGTAAGAGTAATTTGCCCTGGCTGGTGTGGCTCAGTGGATTGAGTGCCAGACTGTGAAGCAAAGGGTCACCAGTTCCACTCCCAGTCAGGACTGGGTTGCAGGCCAGGCCCCAGTAGGCAGCATGTGAGAGGCAACCACACATTGATGTTTCTCTCCCTCTCTTTCTCCCTCCCTTCCCTTCTCTAAAAATAAGCAAATAAAATCTTTTAAAAATTAACAATAACAGTAATTTCATTTTCCCAACCCTCCTATGGTAACACCAAGTGGTCCTATTTGAAAATATTATACAAACCAGCATTACAGTAAATAGTCATATTTTGAATGATCCTAGAACAAGCAGGTGCCTCTCCATGCTATATTATATTTATCATATTCTGTTTTTTCTGTATTCTATTTGGCCCCAAAGGAGACTGAATAATGTGCATTTAGCAATTAAACACCTCTACTTTCTCTCCTTTTTTGCCTACCTTTTGGCTTATATCTAGAATTTGTCTGTATGAAAAAAAAAAAAAAAAAACTCCACAGATTTGTATATATCTAGAATAACCCTGTCCTTTAAGATGTCTATATCTGGTTTCAGTCAAGTCTATAATTCTTCCTTCCATCTTTCATTTGTTCTCCTCATAATTTTTTGGAAATGATAAATTGGCAGGCTTTTCACCAAGCTCCCTACCAATGGCGTGCTGCTGGGGATTCGTGTAACCACGTCTACTATCTCACCTCCTTGTCCCATAACAGCGTTTTACTTCTTCACAGATCAAGGCCACCCGGCTATTCTGTTAAGTGCTTTCCTTGACTCTGTCTCAGTTGTCCTTCTCTTCCTCCTGCTTCTAGGCAGGCAGCACATACTTCCAGTAGGCCTTCCTCTAGACCTAAAAAGCCTCCCAGTGTAGCTCAGCAGCTTGTCTCCTGCCCTGGACACAAGCCCGCTGCAGGACTCCTCTTCCTCTGTGAAGGACCTGCTCTGCTCAGCTCAGACAGCGCACAGCTGCGATTGCTTTCCCATTCATCACCCCTAAAAGTGAGTTTGCACTTTAATTTGCAAATAGAAAATATATGTATTTGTATACAGTGAATTAAACTGAATGTGCATCTGTGTAATGCTAGTCCAGACTCTTCTTGGGAAATGCAGGACAGCACTCCTATCCGAACTCAATTTTTGGTACAGCCCCTAGTGCCGCACCATTTAGGTTTTGAAGGTAACATGATGTAACTAATATTATATATATTAATATTTATAGAATTCCTGTGTACTTTAAAACAACTGGAACTCAGAGAAGCATGATACAAATGACTGTGAAGTGAATTCCTCAATATAGGTTGTATTCAAAAAATACACGTAGGTTTCAGGAAGTTTGTATGAAACAGTTGGCTTGGCCTGTATTCCTCAAGAAGATCAATATCATGAAAGGAAAAAATTGAGAGCACTATTCTACCTTAAGAAGACTAAAGAAACCTGACAAGTAAATGCAGTGTATAATCCTTGACTGATTCTTCAGCAGAACAAAACAAAACCCTGTGAAGAACATTACTGTAACAATTTGGAAGACTTAAATATGCATATATGATATTAGATTATACTTTTGTATTATTAGATTTGTTAAGTAAATTAGCAATAATAATGTTATCACTGGGTTTTATAGAATTCCTTGTTCTTAGGTGATAGGTGCTAAGGGAGAAATTGTCATAATGTCTTCAACCAACTTTCAAATGGTTCAGCAAAGTGCTTCACACACACACCTTTACACAGAGAAACATGAGTTGCAGAGTCGTTCTTTCCACTCTTTATTTCTTCTGAGTCAAAGCTAGGCTGCTGCATTAACTTTCCTACTGGTCATTACAGATGTTTTTTCATACTCTGTGAGGCGAACTGAAGAATGTGGGCAGGGGGAGAGGCCAGAACAGCCGAGACTGTTTCTTTCAGGGTGTGGGGTAGAAGGCACACCCTAACAGCATTCTCTGTGGAGTCTTCTGTTCACATGTGCAGGACTGAACCAAATCACCTGCTGACTGGAGGAGGTTTTCTTGGGAATTTCTTGAAAGAATGAACCCAAGAAATTTAAATCACTTGATGTCAAATGAGCTCAAAAGGATTACTAAGTTTTGCATGTGATTTTCTTGCGAGAGGAATGGGATGGGGGAGGGGTAAACCGCAGTCATTGTTGTACACTTTTTTTTTTCCTGCACTTTGAGCAATAAAACATCCCCCGGCCCAAATGCGACAGTTTTTATTTATCATCGCTTTGGGGGTTGGGGGTCGAGAGATGTATTTGACCCTCTTCTTTATATGTGTGTTGAATTGCATGGGGATATGAATTGAGCCTTGACATTTTGAAATAAAATATGCTTGTTTTCTTTTTAAACTCCTCTAGTAGTTAAATACTTCAGGGTTTTGTGGGGCCTTTTATTGATACATAAATAGAAGGAAGATTAGTTTTGAAAGCAAAATGTCATTGTAGAAAATACAAAAAAAAGGAAAGGGAAAAAATATGAAACCTATGCTTTCATGGCAGTTACAGCTGTGGGGAGGAAATGAGGGGAACGTCCCACAGCCTCCAGGGCTGCGCAGCACTAACGCGCCAGCGTGAAAGTAGTGTGACCACTTTGACTGTACTGTGCTTTGCGTGGGAGTCGTCCAAAGTTGCATTTGGACTTGATACAGAAAATGAATGGGTTGAGAACACCTCTTCACAATTTTCTTTATATGGGAACTAAAAACTAAACAAAATGAGGTATCAATACCAAATATTTCCTATTATAAAATGAGAATTTTTTTGAAAAAAAAATTTCTCAAATGTGTCAGATTTTGATTTTTCTGGTCAGAAAAGTTTTGCTTCATAGCATGCCCGATATCCTGTTTGTTTTATATGCATTTACAAACTTAAAATGATACTTTACTTTGTTTCTAAGTGCTTGGTTTTTTTTAGAGTTGCTCTTACATCGTTATCAGCCAAAATATCTATGGCTAAATGATTTCAATTTATCTAATTTGCTTGACAGTTAGACAACCTTTCTAGCGTTGGGAACAAAATATGTTCATCATAAAAAATTAAGGATGTGATCTAAAGTTCAAAGATGAAGTATTATACCATTTAGGTAGTAGAAAGCTTTAAGAACAATGCACTTAATATGCACAGAAACCATAATTTCTCACTGATTTTATTTACAAAAGGAAAATACAGGGTGGGGCAAAAGTAGGTTTACATTTGTCCATGTAGAAAATAATACAATAATTAATAAAGAATAGTGCCAGAATAAATTCTTTATTTTGCATACTCACAACTTTAAACCTACTGTTGCCGTACCCACATAGCAAGTTTAATGATTCAAGACTAAAAAAAAAATTCTAATTGGCTGTCTTGTGGGTTCTTCAAACACCCCTATTATTCTTACATGCATGCATGGCGTTAGGTTATGTTTATGTGACATCATTTTTAGAAGTGTTTCCCAAACATCCATATGGTTTCCATTACTAAGAATAGAGTAGTCTAAGTTCTTTGGATTTGCTTTCTTTATTATTTATTATATGTTTAATTTGTCATGTACTTTATAACTTTCAATATTTGGGCATTTTAGAATACAACAATATGTTGTGTTGCTGTGATTCATATATAGTTATATTTGGAATACGATATGCTTGAGTCATAAAAATAATTTGACACATTCACTATGTTCAGTGGATAGAATGTCTGCCAAAAATGCTTCCATTTGAACACTACTAGTTTCCATACATAATTACTTACTCATACTGTCAGCTTGTACTATGGAATATAAAATAATCTTGTCTAGGTACGAAATGAATTTCTATTATCTAAGAGTTGTTTATATTTCATGACGCTTTTCTTCTTCAGGAAAATATATTTCAGTGAGAAGAAAACTGCAAGCATTTTAAAAATCCATGCTAATTTTTTTTTTTCCATTCCAGTATATTTGGAGTGCCCTGTCATTAGGATCACTGTTGTTTTGTGGCAGCATGCTAAGGCTAGGAAGTGTGAGAAATGGTTTATTGCCTCCTGAATCTCATAAGACATTATAGGTATTGAGAGATAATTAAATGAGGCAGGACTAGGTGAGGATAATGATTGCTTTGGAGTGCAGAGAAAAGTGAGGTAACCATTGACCGAAACGTTGGATGTGGTAAGGAACTGAGCTTTGAAAGGTGGAAAAGATGTAGTCATGGTGGAAAAAGAGGGCAAAGGCAGGATGAGATAATGGAGAGAGAACAGTGGAGGCAACAAGAAACTTATATCCAAGTTTGACATTTTGTAACAAATGTTATACTGATATTCTTAATTTAATCCATTCAAATCCATGAATGACACACTAAGATTTTAGTAGAAAAATGGACAAAGGATATGAACAGTCAATTTATAGAAGGGGAAATGCAAATGATCAATATGTATATTAAGAACTCTTCCATTTCATTAATGAGCAATGAAATGCAAATTTAGAAAGTAAAATACCCTTAATTTTTCACATCAAATTAACAACTACTTTTAAAATCCATTAGGATATAATGAGAAGGGTATCCTCATGCATTTTCTGATTAGAGTAGAAATTGGTAACAAAATTTTTAAAAGTAGTTTATAAGCCTATAAAAATGAAACTTTTCTGTATAGTTATTTTGTATCCTTCTACTTTACCCAATTCATCAATCAGTTCTAGTAGTTTTTTGATAGAATGTTTAGTATTCTCTATATACAGTGTCATGTCATCTGCAAAGACAGTTTTACCTCTTTCTTTCCACTTTGGATACCTTTTATTTCTTCTTGTCTGATTGCTGTGGCTAAGATTCCCAGTACTATGTTGAATAAGAGTGGTAAAAGCAGACATCTCCATCTTGTTCCTGATTTTAAGGGGAACATGTTTAGTTTTTGTCCATCGAGTATGATGTTTGTTTTGGGTTTATCATATGTGGCCTTCTTTACATTAAGGTGTGTTCTCACTATTCCCACTTTGCTGAGAGTTTTTATCATAAATGATAAAATTCTTTACTTTAAATGCTTTAAATACTTTAAAAAGCATTTGATATACTTTTTCAAATGCTTTTTCTGCATCTATTGATATGATCATGTGGATTTCATCCTTCATTTTTTTATGTGGTGAATCATATTTATTGATGTACAGATATTGTAACAACCTTGCATCCCCAGAATAAATCCCACTTGATCATCATATATGATCTTTTTAATATATTGCTGGATTCAGTTTCCTAATATTTTGTTGAAGACTTTAGCATCTGTGTTCATCAGGGATATTGGCCAATAATTTTCTTTCTTTGTAATGCTCTTATCTGGTTTTAGAATTAGGATAATGCTGACCTCATAAAATAAGCTTGGGAGTCTTCCCTCCTCTTGAACTTTTTGGAATAGTTTGAGAAGGAGAGTTATTAATTCATCTCTGAATGTTTGGTAAAATTTACCTGTGAAGTTATCGGGTCCAGGGCTTTTATTTGTTGGAGTTTCTTGATTGCTGCTTCAATTTCACTAGTTGTAATCTGTCTATTCAGATTGTCTGATTCCTCCTAATTTAGTTTTGGAAGACTATATGTTTCTACAAATTTATTCATTTCATCCACTTATTTTTATTTGTTTCCATCATCCTTTATACCCCCTATAGCCTCTTTCACCTCCACCCACCCCTCTGCCCCTCACAATCACCGCACTGTTGTTCATATCCATGAGTACTTTCTCTCTCTTTTTTTTGTTTGCTCAATCCCTGCACCCTCTCAGGCCCTCCCCCTAGAGTTGTCAGCCTGCTCTCCATCTATGAACCTGTCTGTATTTTGCTTGTTAGTTCAGTTTGCTCATTAGATTCCACATATGAGTGAAATTACATGGTACTTAACTTTGTGATTGGCTTATTTCACTTAACAAAAAGAAAAAATAAAAAGATAACTAAAAAATAAATAAAAGCAATTTATAATTTGCATCCCTGCTATTTTAGCTTTTGTTTTATTTTTATATTCAGTTTGGATTGGTTTAACTCCCTTTAGTGTTTATTTAAATTTGTTATTATATTTAGTCTTCTTCTATTTAAACTGCTCACTCCCTTCTTTTTTTTCAGCCCTCATCTAAGGATATGTTTATTGATATTAGAGAAAAAGGGAGGGAGAGAGAGAGAAACATTGATCCTTTGCCTCCCATAATATGCCCTGACTAGGAATCAAACTTGCAATCTTTGGTGTACAGGACAATGCTCCGACCAGGTGAGCCACCTGGCCAGGACATTGCTGCTATTTGAAATGGACATGTCACTTAATCCAATACTGCTTAGAATGTCTTCCAAGGGAATTTTCAGATTTATACATAAGGATGGTCATAATGGGATTACATATGACAGTAAAAAATTTGGAAGTTACTCAAATTGCCAATAGTGCCATAATTAAATAAATTAGATAATCATTTGATTAAGTATTGTCTATTCGTTAAAACCTATGTTTTCATAAAAGTTTAGTGACGTGGAAGTGTCATAGAAATAAGTGGTACCATAAAGTCCAAATGTTATTTAAAATATATATGTTAAAAAACACAGGATTAAAATATTGTGAACTGTTAGCAATTATTATTCCAAGTGGTAAAATTACGAGTAGTTTTTTTATCTTCTCTCTATTTTTTTAGATTTTCTTTAATGAAAATAAATTCTTTTTTAGAAATATATTAACTTTTTATTTATTTTAATGAAGTTTATTAAAATAGGACAAATAAGATAGGGTAAAGTCTCAAAGAGAGGGTTTTATAAATCAATAAATGCTAGTGTTTTTCCCAGATCAGCTAATGAAATGAAGTTGCTTAATAAAAGGGGTGGGTATGGGTATGCGCGTGCACATGCAGGCTGGTATATTGTAAGGCTAAGGAAAAGGTTTGAATGGAGCCTATGTTGAGAAAAGCCTGGGATTGCCCACAATCCGGGGCAAAAGAGATACCCTTACACACCTGAGCCAAAAATGTTAGTGTGGGGTCAGAATAGGGTGGGCATTGATATACAAGATTAGCAACAACCAGCATTATTTAAAATAACTAAAACATAATATAGAATAGTAAGGTGTATAATGGTACCCATTCTGTGTAGTAAGGGTAGGAATTATAATAAGAAACAAAATACTCTCAAATAAGTCTAAATCCTAAGAACTAAGCATCCTTTTCAGGGCTGTTTTGGCCTCCCCATACTTGGCCTGACCTGCCCAAATGTGAACGTGTCATCATCACCTCTCATCAGTATGACAACATCACTGACTAGTGAAGAGATCTGTGCCTATGTTTCAGACATATCGATTGCTTCTAAATAGGCACTATCAAATATTGGCAAAGTCCTAGATGAGTAAAAATCCCTTTGGGGGCTCTTTTGTTTGAAATTCTACCAGTTACTTTAAATAAGACTGTATGTTTATAATAAAGAAGTAAAAAATGATCCTAATTAATGATTGCTGTGAATGTCATCAACTGTATAAACACAACTTAAAACTTTCAGATAGATAAAAACTAAAGAAAAGTAATAACTTTAGGATAAACCTTATAATTTTGCTCTAGCAAATATTTATAAATAATAAAATGATAATGAATAGCAGAATGGAATTCTAATATCTGTATCATTGTTTGATTTGCAAACTTTCACAACAAATAATGAAATCCATAATAAAGAATATAATAACCTTTTCAAAATATTTGGCAATTTGAGAGAAATATATTTGACCAACATTCAGAAATTTGATATTATGTCTAAAAACCACAAGCATTACCTATGGAAAGAAAAACAGGAAGTACCAAGTTCAGAGGAAATGAGAAGAGTTCAAACCTTAGAGGAACAACAAATGATAGGCACTGTCAACAACCATCATCCCAGGCAAAGGGCTGTTCAAACTCACTCTGGGCTAGACCTCATGTGCACCCATTGTACAACCGCTTCATACATTTACAATGATGAGCCATTTTAATCCTATAATAAACACCCTCACATAAGCTAGCACATATGGAGATGCTGAATATGTTTCTTCATTCATTTAAAAAATACCAAATGAGCAGCTGTTAGGAGCCAAGCAGTGTTCTGAGCTCCAGAGAACATTTTTTTTTTCCTGGACAGCAAAATTAACAAAATTTATTTTCCTGTGGAGCCTGCTTTCTGATGGGAAGAGATAGACCATGAAGAAATTAGGAATTTATTTGTATTATCAAGAAAAAAAAGCTGGGGAAGTAAATAGAGAATGAAGGAGAGGGGATAGAAGTTGGAGGAAGTTAGGCTTGTAAATAGGATGGGCAGTGAAGACCTTAATTTTGAGTTCATGATCAAAGGAAGAGAGGAAGTGAGCCCTGACGGGGAAAGAGACTTCAGGCAAAGGGAACAGCAAATGTAGAACTTGCAGGAAAACACACCTGGAGAGCGAAGGAACAGGGAGGATCCTGTGTGGCTGGAACAGAATGAGCAAAAGGGTAGATGTTGGGAAGCAAGGTCTGAGAGTCAGTAGGAAAGCTAAAGAAATCCTACAGGGCCCAGCTGCTGTCATAAGGACTTTGGCTTTTATTAATTTTGAGAATAGGAGTGACATTCTAATTTCTATGTATAGAAAGTGTTTTCTATATATTTTTAGGAGAAAAACCAGAAAAAGATAGTTCCCAAGAAAACAAGGGGAAAAGACTGATCATCTTGATCGAAAGCTGCTGATAGGTTACGTAAGATAAGGACTAAAAAAGACTATTGGATTTAGTAACATGGTGGTTACAAGAATACTGACTAATGGTTTCTGGTGGGAGCACAATCCTTACTGTAATGGAGGTGGGGCAATGGGATGCAGCTGGAGTGGGATGCAGAGTAAAGATGGGATGAATGACAGAAGGAATATCGGGCATGCAGAAGAAGAGGGGAGAATTGCCAGAGCAATGTCCTTGAGTAATAGGAAGGGATAGGACATGATGCACAAGGGGGAGGGTTCACCTCAGAGACACATTTTATCCCTCTCTAACCAGGATGGATGGTAGAAATTAAAGGAACAGGTGCATGACGTAGGTTTCTTTTGGTTGTCTCATTGTTCTCAGTGAAATAGGAAGCAAAGTTATCAGCTGAGAATGCAGATGGAATGAGGAAGATTCAAGGAGAAAGGCTAAGGTAGAAATTGTGTTATAGAAGAGAGAGAAGGCAAACAGTGCAGGGAGACACACTGTAATTGACAGGTGGCCTTAAGAGCTAACTGAAGGTTAGCAATCCCAAACTCATCAGATCACTGTGCATGCTTTTTGGGTCATGTCCACTAGTGTGCACACAAACCAGAGAGGTGGCAGATGGACTCAATGCAGGTTTTTGTGCTGTGATGGAGGAGCTGAGGAGTTGATTGTTTCATAAAGGAGTGATTGTCAAGACTGGCCATGGGGTAGGCACTGGGTATGAAGAAAAGTAAGGACATGAGAAGATACAAAGATCTTATTAAATGAATGGGAAAAGATTAAAAACAAAGAAACTATCATCTGAAACAATTCACAGTATAGCAAAGAAAAGAGTCATAAAAGCAAAGTGATTGGGGCTACAACAGAAGACTACAGAAGAGACCGAAGGAGGCTTCCCAGAGAAGGAAGTGTCACCTGTCCAGGGGTAGGGACTTCAGAGAAAAAGTTATGAAGAATGAATGGAAAGTTGACAGAGGGGCATGTAAAGAATGGGTAGATACAAAGAGAAGAGAGAACATCATATGAAAATGTGAACTTCAGGGATGACAATGAATGTGTGGTCTGAAATTGATGCCTTTACTATCAGACCTAAAAACTACCATCTTCACTATCTAGGATTATGAATAGTAATTATTTCTTAATTATAAACTTAAAGCTTCTTTGTCACTCACCAATATGCATGTGTATACTTGTATATTTATATAATTTTATATATAACATAAAAAGTTATTATATATGAGTTTTTAACTAACATGCACATCTGAGAAATATAACACAAAACACCTTGCTTCACTTCCCCTTCTTCCCATCAGCCAACTTTATTCTAAATTCCTTTCTCTGTCCTTCTGAACATTCTTCCTAGTCACTTTTAGGCCAATCCCCTTTTTTCAAGTCTTCATGCTACTCTGTCAATATCCCAGAAGGCCAATTTGAAATACAAAACTCAGGCTCTAGTGTGCTTTGTTTGGGTTCCCAGCAAATAACACACACCAATATTAAGAACAATATGACAGAGCTTAATAAGACTTGACATCCTTGGCTGTGAATCATGAACATTTCAATTGGGACTTAAAGTGTTTTGTTGTAGACTGTCTAATCACAAGGATAACAGAGGTCACTTATGCTAAGTATATTCTGTGAGGATAGTTCAAACACATAAATGTTTTCTTAAATGCTTAAGCAGTGGTAACATGACTTAATATGGTGGCACCTCAGCACACCAAAACTCAGCCAGCTGCAGAATGTAATCAAACTCCAATGACTTTTCCCGACCCCACAGCATCCTGCTTGCAGTGCTCACAGCCAAGACAGGAAAGATGTTGTACCCAGTTAGCAATTGTCCTCACTAATTACCAACCTAAAGAAACTCCACTTACCAAAGTCCTATGGACCAGAGAAGGTTTATTGGAACTGGGGGCTGAACACACACACGTCACTGGGTCAGAAGCATATTGTAGGAGAAGAGGTTACAAAGAGTAGGTGCTCCAATAGAGCACCTTCTCTGATAGCAGCATGTTTGCAGCCATTGTGTGAAGGACTCTATTGATGAGACAGTAGTAAAGGATATGATGACAATATTAAACACTGGAAGAGGGTTGTCAAAGTGACACCTTTTTCATTCATTCATTTGTTCAACTACTATTTATTGAATGCCTCTGTTGTTGTAGTGACTAGGACTGCAGTAGTGAATAAGATAGAAAACTTGCATTCTATGAAGGGAAGACAAATTAAAAGAAATGAGTATATAAAAGAAATTTAAGGTAGCTATGCAGAAAATTTTAATGGGATAGAGAGTGTTTGGTGATTACTCTTGGCCTCAAAAAAGCCTTAATATCTATCAGGCTGTGTTCAACATGAAACATTCAGGGCGGTCAGTTTCACGTTCACCTAGTATTCACGAAGCACACATTCTGTGGCAGGCCTTTGGCAGGAGTTATCAGTAAATGGATTCATTTCATCATTCTTTTGATACTGCATGAATGGTAGAGGTCATCAACAAAAGAGTTCTATGATTCAGGTATTTTCACCCAAATTCATATTACTTTAAATTGGGTTAAAATTTGAGGTGGAAATTACTCATATCACACTATAAGTTGAGACTCAAATAAAAATTGGATACTGAAACAATCCCCAAAGCCCCTGGGATTCTCCCATATTTGGACACCAGCCCCACCGATAGAGGGGTTCTGGTAGTGGCAGTTGGTACAAGAAGAGCCAGGATACTATGAGCACAGCTTTGTGAAAGGCATACAGAAACTCTCAGTAATGCAGGCAGTAGGTCTTACTATGTCACTAGATGAAATTATGACCCCTGTTACCCATAACAAAGGGTGTACATCTGCTTGGTGGTGTATTTGTAACGACACTGACAGTAGTCAGTAAGAACTTTCGGTAGCTGTTTCTGAACCACTGCTTTAAAAATTTGAGCAGTGATTGTTTCCAATTTCATTTATTAAACTGTTATTAAGAAGTTTGGTTATTACCCATGATGGCAAAGAAAATTCAGGCAGCCTTAAGTGATGATTTGTATTTTTTAGCATTCTCTGTTTTCTTTATCAGTTGATGTATTCATAACTGCAGTAACTCTGTCTCTTTCAATTTTAAGTCCAGACTTAATTGAGTTTTCAGTGGTTGGTTTGTGTTTTTCATATGAAATTCAAAATATCCTTGTTAATGACATAGATACATTTTCAGTGAGATCAAGCTTGATTTTCTTTGGCTAGCACCATTTTGACCACCTCATTAAACCCAGCAAATAGGATAAAATTTGAAAGTTATACTCTTTAAAAGTAACTTCCCTACCTCCAGAACTGAGGTTCTGAAAAATCATGTTTTAGGAAGATTCATGGTTGAGGAGCAGACTGTGAAGCGATGGGAAGAAAAGAAGTGTGGCATCCCTAAAATAGTTTTATCTCCATTCTATAACACAGTGAAGATGAAGCACCACACAAATGGGCAATCAATTACATAAATATATTTTAAAATAGTAATAACCATTATTATACAATAATTGTCATTTACCATCTCTGGCTTGGTAAAAACTTTTCAAGACCTGCCATTCCCCAAATTTCAGGAAGATGATTTGTACTTGTAAACACATTCCCCCTTATTCTTGGAAATTCACATATTAAGAGCCATTTTCCCATGTGTCTGGTGTTACACACAATTCTTCAAAGTCTTTCAGATTTTTAAGACTCAATTATTGTCTTCTTTAATACTTTCCTTAAGCTTTCCTCTTTATCTAGTTCTCTGAGATACAGAGAAACTTGGCTAATTGGGATAAAAAAAGGCTTGGAGTTACCTTTGTTTGACCAACATAACATATTTCACATAACCGCTCCCCCTCTCCCAATAGCCATTTACTTAGCCTCAGCTAAAGTACATGCCTAGAGGCCTTCGCACTTAAGAGTGCCTTTCTATGGCCTTGCTGTTCCTTCCTATTGATAAGGTTTCTTGCAAAAACCTCTTTTTCTGCTTCGTTTTTAGCTTTTGGTTTTCTATTTCAGACCTCATGTCTCTTTCTTTTTACTTATTCCCAATAGGATTGTCTATGACTCATATCTTCGGCATCTGAAATTCTCCTGATGACTTTGAATATTTGGAGATATAAATTCATGTACACTAAAATTTTGAATAAACAGAATTGGTGATTAAAAGAGATCATTATGTCCTGTTTCAGTTGATTTCAATATATAAATAAGTTATTTCTAGAACCACAGACAGTCATATTCTAATTATAGAAATAACAGTTCAGATTTCTAAAACTTGTTATTAATGCTCATAATAATTTTTTTCTGTTGCTTTTTTGGAGGGAGCAGTTTGGGAGGATGTTTTATGAAAGGCCAAACCTCTCATTTGGTCACTCTTTTCCAAATTTTTTTTTAATTACAGGTATGTTTTGATTTACCTTTTTGCCCAACTAGTTTCTGCCCAACAAAACATATCTGAGTCACATGGTGACATAGAATTTCTATGGAGCATACCTAAGTATTTTGTGGAAAATGACAGGTATTTCAAGAAATGGATGGTCTTCTGTACAAAGAGCTGGTAAAGATATTTATTTTAAATGCTAGAAACCAGGAGATCCAAGATGATAGAGGAGGAAGTGGAAGCTACACTAACCTCTCCCCAAGGACCAATCTGGAATTACATCTAAATTGTAGATAAATCATCCTGAATAACCAACTGAACATTAGCTGGAGAGAAGCCTTATAAACAAGGACAGACAGAAGAAACCATTTCACCACAACAAGACTGGTAGGCAGTGCAAAGGTGGCACAAGAGGGCTGCCTAGCTTCCATGGGTGGCACCTGTAGCTCCGGAGGGATGCATCAGCAGCCAGGGAGCTCACCCTAAGAAGTGTGGGATCTAAACCCCAAGCTGAGCTCCCCAGCCTGCAGCACCAGAGCTGGAAAGGAACCCAGAGCTGGAAAAGTAACATCCAGCTGTGAAAAGCAGCAGGGATTCTATCGGGGAGAAACAGCTGTAGATGCAGAGAACCTTTAAAAAAGGGCAAATGCACAAAATTTCACATGCAGCCACTTACCCTAGACTCCAGCAGAGTGTGGGAGGAGTAGGCTAGAGATGCTTGAGATGAGTGGGGTTGGTGGCTCTAGGGAGAGATCTGAAGAAACAGCCACCAGGATCCCTGTGCTAAGTCATTCCCCATGCTGTAGGAGCCATCTTTGTCAGTCAGAGCACCCCTCTCAGAGTGGCAACAGCCTGAGGGGAGGCAAGAGCCCCACCCACAGGAATTACTATGCTCCACCTTGTGGTGCTTAAGCTCGGGCTACTGATTACAGCTTGATTAGATTAACAGCTGATCTGTTTGATGGCTGATTAGTTTAGTCGCTAAGCAGAAAATACAAAGCTCCCAAAATGGGAAGAAAAGTAAGGAGATGACAAGTAAAAGAACAAGAGAATTCTCCAGAAGAAGTAGAGGAAATGGAGGCAAGCAATTTATCATATAGAGAGTTTAGAGCAGTGATTTTAAGGTTACTGAACAGCATGAAAAAAGACATAGAAACCATAAAAATGGGCCAGTCAGAAATAAACAATGCATGATCTGAGATAAATGATACACTGGAAGGAAAACACAGAAGGTTAGATGAAGCAGAGGATCAAATCAGTGTTTTAGAAGACAAGGTATAAATAAACACCCAGGCAGAGCAGCAAAAAGAAAAAAGAACTTTAAAAAATGAAGAGAGCTTAAGAAACATTTTGAACAATATGAAGTGTAACAACATCTGAACCATGGGAATACCAGAAGAAAAAGAGAGCAAGCAAGGGATCAAGAACCTATTTGAAGAAATAATGACTGAAAACTTCCCTAATCTGGTGAAGGAAAAAGTCACACAAGCCCAGGAAGCTCAGAAAGTCCCAAACAACTTGGACCCAAAGAGGCCTACACAATACAATTAAAATGACAAGACCTAAAGACAAGGAGAGAATCCTAAAAGCTGCAAGAGGAAAGCAGGTAGTAACCTACAAAGGATCACCAATTAAACTGGCATTTGATTACTCAAAAGAAACACTTTAAACCCAGAAGGGAGTGGCATGGAATATTCAAGGTGATGAAGAGCAAGGACCTACAACCAAGGCTACTTTACCCAGCAAGGCTATCATTTAAAATGGAAGGAGAAATAAGGAGCTTCCCAGACAAGAAAAGGCTAAAGGAATTTGTTTACACCAAACCAGTACTGCAACAAATGTTAGAGGTCTTGCTTTAAGCAGAAGAAGAAAAAGAGAAAGAAAATAAAAAACAGAGGAAAAGAGTCTTAACAATAAAATGGCACTACATATACATCTATCAATAATCACCTTAGATGTAAATAGTTTAAATGCTCCAACAAAAAGACGTTGGGTAGCTTAATGGATAAGAAAACAAAACCCATATATTTGTTTCCTCTAAGAGACCCATCTCAGATGGAAAGATACACACAGACTAAAAGTAAAGGGATAGAAAAAGATATTTCATGCAAATGGAAAGGAAAAAAAAGCTGGGGTAGCAGTACTTATATCCGACAAAATAGACTTTATAACCAAGTCTATAGTAAGAGACAAAGAAGGACACTACATAATAATAAATGGGACAATCCAACAAGAGGATATAACCCTAGTAAACATTTACACACCCAACATAGGCACCTAAATATATAAAGCAAATCTTTATGGACATAAAGGGAGAGGTCAACGGAAATGCAGTCATAGTCAGGGACTTCAACACCCCATTGACTTCAATGGATAGATCTTCCAGGGAGAAAATCAACAAGGAGAGAGCTGCCTTAAATGATACACTAGGTAAAATGGATTTAATGGGTTATCTTCAGATCATTTCACCCCAAAGCAGCAGAATATACATACTTTTTTTAAAGATTTTATTTGTTATTTTTAGATAGAGGTGAAGGGAGGGAGAAAGAGAGTGACACAAACATCAATATTAGGGAGAGACATCTATTGGTTGCTCTTCCCATGACTTGGTCCTTAACCCAGGCATGTGCACTGACCAGGAATTGAACCAGCAACCTTTCAGTGACAGGCCAGTGCCCAGTCCACTGAGCTATACCAGCCAGGGCAAATTTACATAATTTTCAAGTGCACATGTTAGGACACAAAACAAGTCTCAATAAATTTAAGATTGAAATCGTATCAAGCATCTCTCTGACCACAATGCTATGAAACTAGAAATCCATCACAAGAAGAGCATTTAAAACACACAAAGACATGGAAGCTAAATAACATGTTATTAAACAATGAATGGGTCAACAACAAGATCAATCCACTATATGTGGGACACTGGAAAAGCAATCCTAAGAGGAAAATTCATAGCATTTACAGGCCTATGTCAAAAAACAAGAAAAAGTTCAAGAAGAAACAAATAAGTGGAAGCACATACCATTTTCATGGGTACAAAGATAAATTCATTAAAATATCCATGCTACCCAAAGCAATAAATAGATTCAACACAATTCCTATCAAGTTTCCAATGATGTATTTCACAGAACTAGAACAAAAAATTCAAAAATTTATATGGAACCAGAAAAGGCCCCACATTGCAAGAAAAACAAAGAAAAACAAAGTTGCATGTATCATGCTACCTAATATCAAACTACACTACAAAGCTACAGTAATCAAAACAGCATGGTACTGTCATTAAAACAGACACCTATATCAATGGAACAGAATAGAGAGGCCAGAAATAAACCCATACCTTTATAGTCAATTAATATTTGACTGAGGAAACAAGCACATGCAATGAGCTAAAGACAATTAATTCAATAAATGGTGTTGGGAAAATTGGACAGATACATGCAGAAAAGTGAAATTAAACCACTTTCTTACACCTCACACACGAATGAATTCCAAATGGATCAAAGACTTAAATGTTTTTGCACAGCAAAGGAAATCATAAACAAAATAAAAAGACAAAATATTATAAACAAAATAAAAAGACAACCTACAAAATGGGAGAACACATTTGCCAATAATCTGATAAGGGGTTCATATCTAAAATTTATAAAGAACTTAAAAACACCACCAAAAAACAAACAAACAAAAAAGCAACCCAATTAAAAAATGGGCAAAGGACCTGAATTGACACTTCTCCAAACAGGACATTCAGATGGTCAATGGACATATAAAGAGATGCTTCAAGTCACTAATCTTCAGAGAAGTGCAAATGAAAACCACAATGAGATACCATCTCACACCTGTCAGAATGGCTATCATCAATAAATAAACAAGTGCTGGTGAGGATGTGGAGAAAGGGGAACCCTTTTGCACTGTTGGTAGAAAGCAGTGGAGAGGTACCTCAAAAGATTAAAAATGGACCTGCCTTTGACTCAGCAACCCCACTTCTGGGAATATATCCAAAGGAGCGCAAAACACTAATTCAGAAGAACATAAGTGCCCCATGTTCATTGCAGCGTTATTTACAATCACTTAGATGCGGAAGCAGCCCAAGTGCCCATCAGTAGATGAGTCCATAAAACAACTATGGGACATTTACACAATGGAATTCTACTGTGCTGTAAAAAAGAAGAAAATTTTACCCTTTGCAACAGTATAGATGGACCTGAATAACATTATGCTAAGTGAAATAAACCAGTCAGAGAAAGACAAATACCATGTGATTTCACTCATATGTGGAACCTAATGAAAACTGAACTAACAAGCAAAACAGAGACAGACTCATAGATGGAAAGCAGATGACAGCTAGTGGGGGTGTGGGAGGTTGTGGGTGGAAGGATTGATGAAAAGTAGGAAAGGACTGTTGGCTATGGTCAACAATGTGGTGATTGCCGGTGGGGGGCAGTATAAGGGGACTAAAGGATACTGGAAAAGTACAATAAAGATTACATTTTAAAAATAAGAAAATAAATGTTGGAAACCAACTTAGCATTGATGTTCATCAAGGATCATCACGTAACTCCTCCAGTGTTGCTGAGATGGGATGCTTGGGAGAATAACTGACTTCTTTCTGGAAAATCAATCTTGAGGGGCTGTTGATTATCCCCAAGTGAAAGGGAATGGATGTGCTTAACTCTAGAGTTGTGTTGGTTATGGAAACAGCTTTGTGTATGTTTGACTCTTGGGTCTTTGGAAACCTCTGCGTAGGTAATATGTATATTTCTCTTTCATTTCATGGCAAGGTTAATGATATTTACACACACTTTTTTCTGTGTTGTGTGATATTAGCATAAGTTGTAACTTGCTGCTTTGTTGTTTTCTAAAATGAATCAGTTTATCTTTAGTTTAACCCAAAATTGCAGCAGAGAATATGTTTCCTCCTGGGATATGAATGTAAAATAACTGAAACAGATTGAAGTTGACAGTGACTAATGAAGTCTCATGCAGAAGTCTACCAGGCAGCAGGTTTCTGCATATCAGGAAGAGCAGAGCGGAAGTAGCCAGCAGCTCTGAGATCAGGCGTTTCTTCCCATTCCTCCTGAGCCCAGCTCCAATGGAGGAGAGAGACTTAAATATTCCTCCCATGTTCTTTCTTAAGACATCACATTCTTAGTATACAAATTGGCTACATTACTGATAATTCCCAGCTAGCTTCCTTGTTTAATGAGCCATTTTAGCTGCCTGAAGGTATTCTACATGCAATAATTTTAATCAGTCACATAAAATTTATGAAGGTGAGATTCTAGTGAAAATTAGGATGAATTAAAATAGTGATAATGCTTCTTTGAGAACTTCTTCAGCATTCCTGGCCACCTAGTTTTGCCTTTAGTCTTCTGGAAGACCCTTGCTCAGCTCAATATTCAAGAATGTGGTTTTGTTGTTGGCTTGTTTTGTTTGTGGTCAGTATCCGCATATAATTTCATATATTCCTTATACATACACACCGTTACCTCAAAAACTACCAGAGTAATTTTTTTTGTTTCTCTCTTGAAATGTTTTATTTTTGCAGCTGTGTATTTAAAGCTTTAAATTGTTTTGAAGGATCCATAGTATCATGTTGCATTTACTAGATTATGCACATACAGTTTGTTTGGTGCATTCAGAAATATGTTTTGAAAAAAAATTGGTGCTCTCTCCCTTTGGTTCATCTCTTACAGACCGTGCCCACACAGAGAGCAGCAAGATTTGTGTTTTCCAGCTCATTAAACTGACAGCAGAAATTAGTTCGTGGTTTTAAAAACTAAAAAGTTAAATTACAACTTCACGTGTCCTTTATGCAATGGGGCGTGTGTCAGATGTTTGATTTTAATGTTTGCTATAATGGAGAATTTAAATTACAATGTTTGTCAAATCTCTAATCTTTGTTACAGAGTGGAATATTAATTACGCTTTTAACTATGAGAGGTAAATAAAATGAACATCCACTGCACGCCCAGGGGTAAATTGCAGATTACCAACAACGTGACACAATGCACTAATGTCAGTTTTGTCAAACAAATTTAGAGGAACAGTTAAACTATTAGCTTCCTGTTGTTCCAGGGCCTTTCTTGTAGCAAGCCACTGTTTTGATTGAGCAGCAGGAACACTGTGCCTTATGGAAGACTAAGGGAGTTAAATTGAATAAGCAAGATGAATGAGGAGTCTCCATCACAGCCGCACTCAATTAGTTTATAACTGTCTATTAACTTCTGTAGGTGGTTTTGAATAAACAGCAGATTAACTGTTGTAGTTTGGTGGGGGACATGGGGAGCCTGTGGCAATGGGGCAGTGTGCCACTGAATGGAAAGAAAATTTTTCTGATTCTCATTTCTCTCTGTCTTCCACTTTCACATTTTGTGCTTGAAGAAATGCTAATGGTTACCAGCCTTCTGTGAGTTTAAAGGAAAACATTGAGGAGTGACACACAGCCTGGCATCTCTCCTGGTGGTTCTTGCGTGGAATAGTGGTGTGCTGCCCTAAACAGAATAAGTAGAATTCAGATCTCCATGAATCTGTCCTTGGGAAGAGAATTGACTTTTGGTTCTTAAGATTCAGGAAGAGAAAAACTTTCTATAAATGATCGAAGCCAGAATTTCCTTTGTTGAGAGTGTGGAAAGAGTCCTGAGCAGTGGAGTTTCTTCCCTCATTCGCAGCAATACTAACCTCACAAGGAGTTTGAAGTCACTCTTTCTTCCAGTGAAGGCATTATTTTTCATTTCAGTTTTTATGCAAATACTCTCCCAATGTTCACCAGGTACTGCATTGAAGAAGCATTGCGTAGAAAGATGACTAGATTATTATCAAGAAGAACTGCTAAATTTAGTATGAAATTATTAAAGAAATAGTGAGAATTAAAGAAAAAGCAGCAGCCCTGGCTGGTGTGGCTGAATGGATTGAGTACCAGCCTGTGAACCACAGGGTCACTGGATTGATTCCCAGTCAGGGCACAGGCCTGGATTGTGGGCTATATCCCCAGTAAGGGGCATGTGAGAGGCAACCACACATTGATGTTCCTTTCCCCCTCTTTGTCCCTCCCTTCTGCTCTCTTTAAAAGTACATAAATAAAAATCTTTAAAAACTAAAAATTAAAAAAATAGAAGCAGGAGATAAAACTTTAGAGAGGCAGGGAAAAACAAGACCAAGACAATGTAGAAATTGTGAGTGATGATTTTTGTAACTTTAAAATGTTTCTAGTGGTTCAGAACTTATGTCCTTCAAATATGCATACCAACTTGCTTTTGGAAGGGGCATGCATGTTACGGAACAGGCCCATGGTGGGGACAACATACTGTTACCAAATGGACCCCCCTCTCCCGGATCCCTCTGTACCGGGTTTGCCTTGCCCATCACCCTTAGGTATTGTGGCTCTCAATGTCAGAGTTTGGTCAAAAGAAAAGGAACTATTTATTCTAAAGTTATACAGATTTAGAGTAATGGTGGAATGTCACCGTTTAAAATCTCAAAGTCCCTTAAAATACCCACAAACACACAGAGTCCTTCCTTCCATCCTTTGCCCAGTCAGGCCAGTCAGAGGTACCATTTCTCAGGGGGAAAAAAAAAAAATAGAAGTCTGTGGTTCAGCTCCCGGTTCTTCCCAGTAATCCGAGCTCAGCTGGCAGGCCTCCTGTGGTTCCCAGCACTGTCAGCTGTGTTGCCGCTGTGATCTCCAGTTCTTAATCCAAAACCACATGGAACCTTCTCATGGCTCACCAGCAAGAGTCCTTTCACCCTTTTCCTTCCTGCAGTGTCTCCTGCATTCTTCCAAACTGCTAAGAGAAAGCTCTGCCTGGCTGGTACATCTTGCTTTCCTGCTTCCCAAACCGTGTGGTTTGAACCCCCAAAACCACATGATTCAAACCCGCATGGCTTTCTACCTGGGTTTCAATCCCACCGTGTATCTTCCTCTGCAGCCTCATTTCTGACTCTTCCCACAGTTGGCTACACCTGCCAGCATTCCTACAGTTTTCAGCCTTTTTGGGCTGCCATAGTAAGTCTGGGCAGGTGTGGCCCTGTGGTGTGGAGTGACCCATCTCCAAGCTCTCATGCAGGTGCTATAACCAGGGGCAGCTGCCTCCCAGTTACAGAATGGGTGAAAGACACGCCAATCTCCCTGGCTCAAAGCATGGTCACAGCTACTAAATGTATCTATGAAGCTAGCCAGCTGTTATAGATATGTAAAATAACTGTTTTTGCATATAAGGTATGAAGCTGGCCAACTGTTGATATGCAAAATAACTCTCAATGGCCCTTCTCCAAGAGTCCCATCCCCAAGTGCAGACTTGTGGGGGTAGGGTTTTATGTATCCTGGACATCCCAAGTACTGGACCCCATTACAAGCCCCTCTTTGGGGGGTCCTGGCTGTACCCTGTTATATGCAGGCATTATAGAATGCAAACCATTTATCAGAATCCCTTTAGGTAGCACAAAGCAATCATAAAATATTGCATACCACTTTTCATTACACACCACACACACACACAATGATTCTTTTTATTTTTCCTCTCATTTGGAAAAGCTAAGAAATTTATGCTCAATGCCCTCTTTGGCCAGGCTGGACCATTTCCCATGTCAACCTGCCTTACTAGAAGCAATTGTCAAGAGAGAATCAGGAAAACCACAGTGTATAATGGATGGATCCACTAAATCCATATTATCATTTTGAGTTGGGAAAGGTATAGTTTCTTCTTAATGAGACTCTAGGGAAAAGAGCCAAGTCTTAGTAAAGCGTTTAGGTATCTCTTTTAACACTTGTGACTACAATTGTTGATTGACTTTATAATGGGAGTGTTTTCTTTGCTCATCCCTTGAATTACCTATCCAAAGATTATTGATTTTTTTATATCTGATTTTACTTTGGACTAAATGTAAGCCTTTATATGCTGATGGGTGTTATTAAACACATCTCCTTTATAATTATTAATGAGAACCATGGAGTGAGGGCAATTTACTCATTAAATACTTCATAAAACATTAGCAGATAAGATCCCAATGAACAAAGTGATAATAATCAGGTGAAATAATAGTCGAGTGATTGCCCTTGAAAAATAGAAGCAGTTTGCTTAACTTGAACATGAATTCTTTTTCTTCTGTTTATCCCCCTCCCCCAGCTGATTTGAGAGGGAGTTTATTCTGCAAACTATAATTAGAGGAGTAAGATAGAAACAGACAAGAAGAAAAGCATTATCCAAACAATAATCAAGTTTCTCTTCTCATTTGCCTGTGTTGCCTGGTACTTTACAGAGCCTTTGTAATGACACGCTTTGTTGTTACTGCTCTAGTTGTTTTTACACACCCATCCATCCTAGTAGCTCTGAGTTTCTCAGAAGCAAGGGCCGTCATCTTCATCCTAGATCCCCAGCTTCTAGCATGTTGCTGGACTCAGATGGTACTCATGAAATGCTGAAAGAGTAAAAGGCATCTTTTATGGATGCCCAAATATCCCAGATGAAGCAGCACTATCATTTAAAGCAACATTCAGCTGGTAGAGAAGGGTTCTGTCTCACTTTTCCCTCCTATCTAGTGAGTCCTTATCAAATATCAGAAAGTGTGCTTTACCTGTATCTCATTTAATCCTCATATCATCCTACGAAGTTGGTGATTTGCTCTCCCCTTTATATATAGAGCAAACCAAAATTTATGAGTTTCTTTGTCTTTCAAATGCAAAGCAAGAACTGACTGGGGTGGGGGGGACTCTCTGCTTGCCGCTCGTTACTCCATGAACTAAGAAGTATTCATCTAACAGAGGAGAGGGAGGGAGGGGCTGATGGAAGTATTAGGAGATAAGAGAAAATGGAAAATTTGTTTTCCTAAAATGTAATCCCTATCATATTATTTACTGCTCAGTGTAACTCTTCTTATCTAAGCATTACATCCCAACTTTTCAGCTTCACTTCCAAAGCCTTCCACAGAATGACACTGGGGCTTCCCTATAGGCAGCTCATACCTTATGTGCTTTTCTAAAAGTTGGTTAACTAATTATAAACAAACTCTGAAATGCATAGCCATATAATAGTAATCATAAGAGTTGATTATTGTACCTACTCAGACTAGAATGTTAAGGGGGCTTCAAGTCAGTGGCCTAGAGTAGGTGGATAGAAAGTCAATGTGTATTTCCCAATGCATAGTTTAATGAAAGACTTTCAACTCTATTAATCTTAATATAAGACAGTTTCAAATATTAGACATTTCTTACATAATTTTTTTAGTTCTAAACATCATTAGTGGAATGATGTGCTGAGCATTCTCCTTGTGATCCAGAGAACAGACCCTTCATGGTAGCACATCCCCTTACCCAGCTATGGGGGGGGGGGCGGGGGGGTTCCTCTCGCAGAGCCCTGCCAGTCTGCCACAGATGAGAACAAGTCTACCAAGACATGATCTACTAGGGGAGGAGAGGTGGCCTAGCTCTCAAAGGAGAAAGACCAAGAGCCCCTTCCTCGATGGCTTTTATTAGGTTCATTTTACACAGGAATACAGGTAAAGCTCATAAATCATTGTCAGGCAGCAAGAATCAAACAACAGATAACATACAAAGAACTCTGAGGGCTTATTCTGAGTCAGGATCTCTTAGCTAAAGGGCTACAAAACTTTCGGAAACAAACTCATTTCCTGCTCAGACCCTTATCATTTAGTTGAGAGCATTCTTAGCAGAGCAGGTTGCACAGGATTTTATATATTCTTTCTCAGGCCTGACAACCCGGGGAGCCCACCCTATGCAGCACAGAGCTGCATTGCCCTCTGTCATTGTTTCAGGCTTAAGTTAGGCAGAGTCAACAAGGCAGCCAAGAGATAAGGAAACTTCTCCCAAACAGAATGAGGACTCAGGCTATGTCAGGATAGCCGGAGGGGGGTGAGGGTCCATCACCCCCTTTTGCAGTAGCCCCCCGAATCCTTCCTTGACGGTCTCCCATGTGATTGTGCCTGTCTTAGGTGACCCCTCCCTCGAGGGAATCTCACCTGTCATTGGCTAACCAACCAAGCATTGGGGGCCAGTTATGGATGAAGCAGAAGCAGCGCTTCTGCCAGGGAGATAAGCTTTGTCTCCTTGGTGGCTCACAGTCCAAAGGTTGCTCACTGAGCCTTAGCCATGGGGGCGTTGCAGCACTGAAACCAGGCAGGGCAGTTCCCAACACCCAGCCACCAAAGTAATCCAGACTTACAGAATTGAAAAAAATCTGCATGTGATTGAGGATGATTTGGGCCTCTTTTTGCTGTTCCCTTCACCCCCAAGAGTCTTTGCTGTTCAAGCTGCTCAAGGCAACACCTCAGGCAATCTAGAGGTTGTGATCTATGTTAAATGCCAACATATGTCTGCTGTCATTCCATTTAATATGGGGGAGAAAGCAGGTGTTTTAGAAATTAAACAAAGCCATAAATATTTTCTCTGTGTATACAGTCCTCCCATATCCATGGGTGGACTGTACATATCCCAGTTTCAAGCAACCTCAGATAAAAAACATTCCAAAAATACTGTTTCTGTTGCTGAAGTGCACTGTGTAGTTATATCTACATTAGCTGTGTCTGTGCCAAACCTGTACAGACATCTTGTTCTTATCATTATTTCTTAAACAATATAGTGTAACAACTATTTATGTAGTATTTACATTATAGTAGGTATTAAAAGTAATCTAGAGATGATTTAAAGTATATGGGAGGATGCGCATAGGTTATATGCAAACACTACATCATTTTATATGAGGGACCTGAGCATCCATGAGCATTCTTGAAACTAACCCTCTCTGGATACTGAGGAATGACTGTATAAAGCAAATGGGGAGCTTTCACATACCTTCTACCCAGTGTCTGTTCCTGCTTAACTCTTTGATGTGAGTGAAGGACACCATAGCATGACACAAAGGGGTCATTATGTTTGAATTAGTTAGTGGTATGCAGAGGGATAGTAGAGTCTGTCTCTTTGCTTCAGAAATCAAAAGAAAATATAGTGCCTGCTGGGTGCCTATCCCCTGAAATTTGCCAGCACGGTTCACCAGATAGCTCCCAGATAGACAGGTGGCTTCTTTAATGATTAAACACAATTTTTCTAAAATGCTAATTAGTTTGAGAAAGATAATTTTTAAAATCTTTCATACATTGTAGGAAATGTCTCTCATGTCTGTTATTTGCTCCTAAGAATCACAGGGCTATCAGCTGAGCAGACTCAGTTTCTCTCCTTTAATGTAAATCATGTGACTCTTTGCCCTGGCAGGGTGCTCAGCTGGTTAGAGCATCATCCTGATACACCAAGGTTGCAGCTCCATCCCTGGTCAAGGCACATAGATGAATCAACCAGTGAATGCATCAATAAGTGGAACAACAAATCAGCCTCTCTCTCTCTCTCTCTCTCTAAAATCAATCAATAAAAAAATTAACTAACATGACTCTTTAATCACAAGAAAAGGGTAAAGACAGTCAATGAAGAAAAGAAACCCCTTTCAGTATGAAATGCTCAATTAAAAAGAAAGCTATTATTTTTTATTTTGAAAATCTGCCCTATTGTTGCTTTTTGAACTATGCATTTGGAACAATCTTCTCAATGGCTTCATAGGGCATGTGCATCTCGATTCCATGAGTTTCCATTGGAATGTGGAAAACGAACTTGCCCATGTGAAAGTTAGTTCTCACTATCAGCTTGTCAAGCTAGAGTGTTTGGTCAAAATGTCCTGGAAAAAATAAACTAAAGTCATGGAAACCTGGGTTTTTGTTCTGATTCTATGACAACCTAACCTTTCATAAATGATTCCTCATTCATAACATGGAATAATGAATTCTATCCATACCTCGTTTATTTATTGAGTAAAACATCCTACAGAATTTCCCACATTCTGAATTTGGGTAATGCATTCTTATAATGTCATCTACTGTGTCCTTCGTTATCTGTATTTCCCATGAACAGGACAAGAACTGGAAGCTTAATCAAATTTAGGCTTCTTCCTTTTGTAAGAATAATAGGTGATGCTCTGTACTCCCTATTACGTTGTGTCAGGAAGCACATAATGCTCACACTGATGGGTGGGTGGTGGTTTTGCCAACCTGGTGCATCCATTATAATGTTCCACAATCAGTCTGTCACTCAATGGCTTTTTAAAGCTACTGAGGATGATAGCCTAAATCTGTTATTTTATTGGGGGTTTCAAAGCGGTGACATCATTCTTCTGTATTTAGTAAGTGCCATTTTCTTCTCAAATGTTCAGTTACCCTGAAATAGTTTACATCAGAACCTAGAGATAAATGTTTGGAATGTTTGGTTTATTTTTATTTTTATTTCTGTATTTTCCAGTTTCAGAATGAATTGGTGCTGTAATGACTTTATGCAATGCCCAATAATGTCATTGTGGGTTTAGGGTTTTAGCGTATTTGGTATGTTTGAACACATCACAGTAATTAATGTTTGGATTTTCAGAGTATCTCATCTTTGGCCGACAGGAGCCCTTTCGTGTTTTCTCTCATTGTTTTGACTCCAAAACTCTGAAAATTGCTTCTATTTTTTTATACAACAGGATGTCTCAACTCAGCTTGTACACTGTCTTCCCCTTTACTAGAACTAACCATTTCTCTAAGAAATTCTGGTTTCTTTTAGGGGAAATGGCATTTAGAGATCACATTGTAGCTGCAAGGGGTTATCGCTGAGCCAGCTCAGCCACTGCATCTGGACCTTCCCAACTACCTTCACCACTGCATTTAGCACTGCCGTCTGCCTATCTTCCTGCCATTTCTGACAAGCCAGCATCTAACTCACCCCCCTTGCCTCTGTCACTGGGAAGAGAAAGGCCACTGGTATACAATAATAATAAACAATATAAGAAAATATCTTTATGGCCTCAAGGTAGAGAGCTCCCTAAAATCTTAATAGATATAACTGATAAATTTGAACATATCAGAATTATAAACTTTAGTATACCTAAATACACCATGAGGAGAATTTTAAAACAAGCTATAGATTAGCTTAAAATATTTCTAATACTTATAGGCCAAAGTATCAGTGACCTAAATATAAAAATTATCTAGACAGCAACAAGATAAATAATCTAACTCAAAAAAAATTATATAAAATACACCTAAGTAATTTATAGGATAGCAATATATGGCTAAGTAACATTTAAAAAGCTATTGAACCTCACCCGTAATCAGGTATATGCAAATCAACACAGTGTGAGATGCCACCTTTCACCCATCAGATTGGCGAACATTTCTGTAACTGATCCCAAGTGTTGGTGAGTGTGTGGGAAAACACACTTGTTAAATATGCTTGCTTAGTACAACTTTGATGATATTTTTGAGATTTCCCTTGATTTTTGAAAAAAAAAAAAAGAAAAGGGTCCCTCTGTTTTCCATCATCCTCCCTCACACACACATATATAACAAATAAATAAATATCATGTAAATGCCAAATTATTTGCTTTTCACATTTTTATTAAAAAGGAAGACGCTTTCACTGCCCACGTACCAGAGAACTAAGATAAATCTAATTTGTTTTAATACCTTTAGCTGTAAAAAAGGAGAAACTTACAAATTCAAAATCAGAAGTCAAGTGTTTTAAAATGTGATTTTTATATTTTTCCACAGAGAAAATGGTATCTTTGACAATGAAGTAAGAAACATTTAGGATAAATTAATGAGAAAATGTGGTGAGTCTTCTTTGGGGGAGAACGGTTGATAGATAAATAGTTGTTTTAGAAAGATCAGTCAAATTACCTTAAGAATGCCTGTTAAGTGCTATAATATTAAAATTCTGGATACTAATTAAATGCAGTTGTATTAGTTTCCTGTTGCTGCTGTAATAAGTTCTATAAGTTTAGTGGCTAAAATAAGTCAAGTTACTTTCTTACACCCTGAAGTCCAGCGCAGGACTCACTGGGCTCAAATCAAGGTGTTGGCAGGGTTGCGTTCTGTTCTAGAGAGTCCAGTAGAGAATCTGTTTTCTCACCTTTTCAGCTTCTAGAGGTTGCCCCAAATCTTTAGCATGTGGCCCCCTCCTCCACCAAGGCCAACAAGGGTGGATTGAGTCCTTCTTACACCACGTCTTTCTGACCTACTCTTCCACCATTTAAGATATCCTGTGATTAAATTGGACCACCTTGATAATTTAGGAGAACCTCCCTAGTTTAAGATCAGCTGATTAGCAGCATCCATTCCATCTGTAGCTTTAATTCCCTTTGCCATGTAACCTAACATATATTCTCAGTTTCTGAGATTGGCAGGCAGACATCATCGGTGGGCCATTCTGCCTAGGGAATGAGATCTGCATCCAAGCACAGAGGAGCACCCCTTTCCTGGGATAATGCTAGTGCTTCAGGAGCAATCTCTTTTAGTTGCTATGCTCCATGCAGGTTGCTGGATCCCCTAAAGAAATGTATTTGTTCCTGAATAAATTAATCAGCAGCTATATTTAAAACTTGGAATAGGATGATTTTTTTAACTTTCATATTATATGTTTATGAGATTTTTGGATAATCAGCTCTGCATATCCAAGGGGTCACCTGGATTTTATGAAAATGTCACTGCTTAACTTAGGATTCAGAACATGCAATTTTCTTGTTTATTGTGCTGCCTATGTACTTACACCAGTGGGTTTTGATTAGGTGCAGAAAGTCCAATTTTTAAGTGAGCTTAACAAACTTCTTCAAGAAGAAACTGGAGATATTGCTTCAATATGACATACATTAAAGAGCCCTCCCTTTCTCACTTGTATTTATAGTCTGATAGAGAATCAACAGTATACCACCGATTTAGTCTTGCTGCAGAGTGACATTTTTGAAACCATTAAATTTCAAGATAATGTGCCCATGCAGCATTCACACCATAAGCTGACTGTGAGTGGAGAACTATCACTAATGTCACTTTATTCTCATTTTGCTCGGTTGTGGATTACATTCATTTCGTGTTTTTTGTGCCTTCACTGGTTCCAGTCCATCTGGGTTCATATTGCCCTGATGTGAGAAATAAAACTAAACAAAATAGCACTAAGGACGACAGATATTGCATCTATTATTTTTACTGCTGACTTTTTTTAGTGTTTAAAAATCTTTGGCTGGTTTGGGAAATTACCTCAGGTGCTAATGTGAGCTGTGAGTTATTCCTGAGTGGAAGATATGTTTGTCAGGATAGCTCTGTCTTCAGGTGGATCTTGGAGAGCAGGCTGTGTGTGCATTTCCTGGTTTTCTCTGCAGCATGTGTTTACAGGAGCCCAGCTTAAAACAGTTATAAAACATGGCTCCCTCCCTTGGGGCACATGAACAAAATGTAGAATGGGGGGAAAATGGGAAAAGGGGGACTCACAAGGAATTTCTCCTTGGTAGGAAAGATAACCCAAGGAAGTGGGGAAGGTGCCCGAGCACAGGTAGAAACGAAGGAGAGTGATATAACTAAGTGCATTTCAGGATTGATCCCAAAGTGCTTTCTCCAAGACTGTTACATGAGTGATGTTAAATTCAAGTCACACACACACACACAAAGTTATGTGGGCTTTTTTTTAAATTCTTCTTCATCACTTAGAAAAATTCAAAGACAGAATATCTATACCCATGAACAGGTTATGTGTTTTCAACTGCCAGGATCTTTTTCATTCTTTCCACAAATTGAAAAGTTTATACCATAGAATGAAGCCATGAGAAGTATGCATCTCCAAGCACGGACTCAGCGACCTTCAGAATCGTAGACATTCATCAGAGTCACTGTCTGTCTGTCTCACACAATAATGTCCATCGAGTATTTTCTGTGACCAGGAAGTGGAGTGTTACAATTAATCAGAATAATGGAAAAATAGAAATATTTAAGTACCTACCACATCCCAGACACAATTCTAGGACAAGGTGCATGTCAAACAAGAGGCTGATGCCCGACCCTCGTCCCACAAACACTAGCAATTGCCCAAAAGCACAGTCAAATACCTGTTGGCTGAGAATATAAACAAAGGCTCTCAAACCACACACGGGTGTTCTAATCAAAAGTTCCTTTGAAATTCAAGAGTGAGGAATAGTTTCCTTCTAATTCATCTAACATTGTATTATTAAAAAGCTTTAAATGCTTGGAATCCTTGCAGAAAACAGCAGACTCTATTTTTAATTTTGTTAATTTCAAAAATAAATATGTTTTAATATATAAGGGTATTGAAATTATTTTTGTTCTCACATGTTGATTTAATCTGTGAGTCTGTGACCTTTGTTGCAATAATAACGTAAGAATTCCAACCCCCTTGTTTATGGTAACTCATGATAATAATAAGTACTGTCACGGTTATACAAAAGACGTGTGCCGTGGTGTTGAAGTGATTCTGTGTGCTAATGCAAGTAGTTTCAACTTGTTTAACAGGAAGGTCAACCTTTTCCGGAAAAGAAGAAGATCTTATTTTCATCTTCTAAGCTTGAAAAAGACTATTTTTCAATTAAATTTGTATAACATAACTGTTATTTCAGCCTTTCCAATATGAAATGCACATGGTCATATGTGTGGGTACATGTGTTCAAAGAGACAGCCTGACAGCTAATTGCCTAAGAGGTCCACATGGTTCTTTGCTTCTTCTGCCCTGGTATGTGTTCGTTTGCAGGCACCCAGGTTGCCAATGAAGCATATTTGAGGGCACCTTTGCCACTAGGTCACCGGCATAAAGCTGTACCTGAAGTTATATGTTAATAAAATCTGTCCCCACCTCTCAGTTGCCCTCCTCCCAGTCTTCCTGTGGCCACATCAGCCTATCATTTTATCTCACCATGTGGTCAAGAAAGATCACCATCAAAGATCAAAATCCTTATGTCTTAACATGAAACTGTATTCTTTGTGATACACACATGCCATGTTTACTAGTCAATATTTACTAATCAGTGAAATTCAGAAAACAGCTGTGTAGGTAATAAGTGTACTCTGTAGTGCTGTGTCTGTAAGAGGCTAGTTGAATTGATTATTTAAGTGGTGATACAGTTATCAGCAATGTTAGAAGAATACTCTTCCCTCTGCCGGTAACTCTAAAGTCCCAGCCAACAAAGCAGAGAAGCCTTTATTTTCAGTGTCCAGACATAAGCAACCAAAGTTGGGTCAGTTAAGCCAATGACCGTTTCATGGAGATGCTTTTATCTCAACACAGGAAAACAATGCCAGATGTCAAGAGTTCTTTAGCCACATGGCCCTAGGCAATAATGCCATTGTGCCTCAGTTTCTCTCCCTGAAAGATAGGGGAAATAATAGTAATTTCTTCACTGGGCTGTCATAAGAATTAAGAGAGTTCATGAACATAAAGTGTCTGATTAATCTGCCTACATAAGTTTTTGTAATTATCATTATTGTTGTTTTTCTATCAACTCATAGTGCTAGTTCTTTTGAGTTTGAAATAATTAAATGTCAGACCACTGGGAGTTTTTTCCTTTAAAATTCCACCTTTGAAAACAACATTACCTAGTAATTCTCACAGACCTGTCTTTAAGGTGACAGCCCCTTCCTTATTCATTTAGGTTTATTCTGCTGGATCTTGGCAATGTGGTGTAATGTATGAATTCTTCCGCACAACCAGTATCTGTTTTACCCCTGCTGTGAGAAAAATTAAAATACTTTTTCTTGGTTCCAGCATCTGTTCCAGTCCTTTAATTAAGCCTTATCACACACTTAATTTTAGAACCCAAGACCAGAAAGCCATTTTCCTTTTTATACTTATGTCTGCATGTGATTCATAAATCCTCAAGTGTTGCCTTCTCTGCAGAATTTTAAATGACATACTTAAAAATGAAGACACCTTTTCTGAGATCAACAACTGACCTTTAGTTCAGTGCAGCTAAGTCATTTTTCAGACACAACCTTTGCTGACATAACCCAATGTGGCAGCGACTCTGATGGGGGTGGGGGTGGGGGGCAGTAATGCTTTGTGGTGAACCATGTTCTATAACCCTGAGTTGCAATAAACCAGGAATGTGATTAGTGTCAATCAAAGGTCATCATTACAAATTCAATAACAACAGAAGCAACCAGTTAGGGGTGTAGTGAGGTTGGGACAGACTTTCTTCAGTGGAGATAGCACAGTGATCAAACAGCTAGGCTGTGGAACAGCTAGGCTGAAAACAGCCCAGTTGTGATACAGCTCAACTGCGGAGCTGCTTGGCTGTGGAACAGCTCAACTCTGAGACAGCTCAGCTGAAGTAGCTGGGGACAGGCAGCTCAGTTCAAGTGTTACAGCTCCAGCAGGGAAAACTCAGTCTTCACTGGAAACTAAAAGTGCACTTCATGGAGGCAGAAATGAAGCTGGCTTATATGGAGAAGAGTACCTGTCCCTGGTCCCCCAGTCCCTGATTGGCCCATGTCTATACAAATAAGGACTCCAAATCCTCACGGTTCAGTTCATCCAAATAGCATCATCCTAATTAGTTGGAATGGGCTGCTCTGATTGGTTGGTGAAGATGCAAATGAGGATACAGCTGCACCACACCTATTGGCCCAAGCAAGTCTTCAGCCCGTTGGTTGATTTATGGGCCTGGCAACTCCTTTTTTTTTTAATCCTCACCTGAAGACATGCTCATTGATTTTAGAGAGAGAGAAAAGGGGGGAAAAAGAGGGAGAGAAACATCAATCTTGTACGAACCACAGCTGGGGCAAAACCTGCAACCTAGCCATGTGCCCTCACTGAGAATCAAACCTATGGCCTTTCAATTTATGGGACAATACTCCAGCCAACTGAGCCACACCAGCCAAGCCACCTAGCAGCAACTTTGTAAGGGTCAGCTTAGATGGCAGGAACACAGCACAATATGCAGCTAGCTCAGTGCTGCTTCACCATCAAGGACAGAAAGCGTGAGAAGTTTAATAATGACTACTCAACTCTGTCTAAAAATTTGAGCCCAGTTAGCCACCAGGAGTCCTTAACAGGCATGTTCATTCTAGGAGTTGAGACTGGGGTCCATGTTGAGGTTGACCCTGAGATTCCTTCCCCCTGAATCTGCTCAGTACCCATAATAAACAGGCCCTTTTACTGATCCTCGCACAGTTGCCACCCACTCTAGTTTCAGAGGGGAAAGCAGGAGAGGAGTTATCTTCATTTTCCTTCCAGCCACGTTGCACTCAAATGACAGCCATTTGTCCTGCAGCTCCCTCTCCTGTACGACGCATTCCTGAAGAGCTGCTTCTTCACCATTATTTCTTTACCCATTCTGATTCCTATCTGTTACTTAGGTAACTTAACAAAAACCTTCCTTCCATTTTTCTCATCCAATTTCTGCTTTTTTAAAATTTCTAGACTAGGAAAGAAATATAAGGGAAATACTAGAGTGTAATAAATATGAAGGACCATGCTTTAATTTGAGTTTATTCCACATTTCTCTCCTTTCCCACTTTTATTCTAGTTTGGAAATTTAAAGTTATAACATTTTTTAATCAGGTTGTTTGTTTGTTTTTTTTTTACTGTTGTGTTTTAAGGATTTTTTTATGTATTTTGGATAGCAAATCTATCACATATGTCTTTTGCCAGTATTTTTACTGAGTCTGTGACTTGTCTTCTCATTATCATGTATCTTTCACAGAATAGAATTTTTTAAATTTTAATAAAATATAACTTACTATTTCACTTATGACACTGATGTTTTATCTAATTAGTCATTGCCAAATACCAGGTCATCTAGATATTCTTCTTTGTTATCTTCTACTTAATATGATTTACATTTAGTTATATTATTCTTTTTGAATGATTTTTTATAAAGGGTGTAAGGTCTGGTGGCCAGACTCACATTTTTTCATGGAGCTGTGCAGTTGTTTCAGCACAATTTGTTGAAAAGACTATCTTGATTGTATTGCTTTTGCTTTGTCAAAAATCAGCTGATTGTTCTGTATGTCTCTTTCTGAACTCTCTTTTCTGTCCCACTGATCTATTTGACTGGTTTTTCACCAGTACCACATTGTCTTGATTATTGCTTTATCAGTCCTCCAACCATATTTTCCTCCATTAAAATTGTGTTGGCTAGTCTGGGTCCTTTGTCTCTGCAAATAAACTTTAGAGTAAGTTTGTTGATGTGCACAAAGTAACTCACTGAAGTTTTTACTTAGATTGCATCGAATCAATAGATCAAGTTGGGAAGAACTAACATTTTGATAATATTGACTTCCAACCCATGTACACTGCTTATCTCTCCATTTTAGTTCTCCTTTGATTTTCTTCATCAGAGTTTCATAGTTTTCCTCACATTGACCTGTATATACAGGGCAGGGCAAAAGTAGGTTTACTGTTGTTCCTAAGGAAAATGACAAGGAATAATACAAGAAAAGGCTCTGTTTCACATACACACAACTGTAAACCTACTATTGCCTCATGCTTTATTTATTAAATTTATACCTGAGTAGTTCTCTTTGGGGCACTAATGTAAATGGTATTGTGTTTTTTATTTAAAATTCTACTCCTACATATCATTGCTTATATATAGGAAAATGATTGACTTTTTAATTAGTCTGCCTGTGCACTCTTAATTATGCAACCTTGCTTTAATCACCTGTCAATTTGAGGAGATTTTTTGTCACTTCTTTCATATTTTACTAATAGGTAATCATGTCATATATAAAGAAAATTTTATTTCTTTCTTCCCAAACAGTATACCTTTTATTTCCTTTTCTTGTCTTATTGTGTTAGCTAAGACTTTCAGTATAATGTTGAAAAGGAATAGTGAGAGGAGACATCTTTGCCTTGTCCCATCTGTTTAATTTATCTTTATTTCCCTTGTCTAAGGAGATATGTCAGAAAAAAATGTTGCAAAGAGAAATGTCCAGAATTTACTGCCTAACTTTTCTTCTAGGATTCTTGTGTTTTCAAGACTAATTTGTCTTTAATACATTTTGAGTTTATTCTGGTGTGTGGTGTAAGAAGGTAGTCTAAGTCCTTTTTCACTTATCTATCCAATCTTCCCAACACCATTTACTGAATAGACTATCTTTAGCCTGTTGTATGTTTTTGTCTCTTTTGTCAAATATTAATTGACTATAAAGGTACAGGTTTATTTCTGGACTCTATTCTGTTCCATTGATCTCTATGTCTGTTTTTACGCCAGTACCATGCTGTTTTGATTACTATGACCATGCAATATAGTTTAATATTAGGTAGCATGATTCCTCCAACTTTATTCTTCCTTCTCAAGGTAGCCGATGCTATTTAGGGTCTCTTGTAGTTCCATATAAATTTTTGAAATATTTGTTGCAGTTCTATGAAATGTATGCCATTGGTATCTTGAGAGTAATTGTGTTGAGTCTGTACATTTCTCTGAGTAGCACGGACATTTTAATGACATTAATTCTTCCTATCCATGAACATAGTATATGTATCCACTTATTTGTATCTTTTTCAGTTTCTTTCTTCCATGTCTTATAATTTCCTGAATAGAGGTCTTTTACATTCTTAGTTAAATTTATTCTTGGGTAGTTTATTCTTTTTGAAGCAATTATGAATGGGATTGCTTTCTTAGTTTCCCTTTCTGACAGTTCATTATTGATGTATAAAAATGCAACTGATTTCTGAATATTTATTTTGTATCCTGCTACTTTGCTGAATTCATTTATCAGTTCTAGTAGTTTTTTGGTGGAATCATTAAGGATCTCTATATACAGTACGATGTCATCTACAAATAATGACAGTTTTACTTCTTCCTTTCCAATTTGTTGCTTTTTATTTCTTCTTCATGTCTGATTGCTGTGGCTAGGACTTCCACTATAACATTTCTTTATTATTTTTTTGATGCCTAGGGGATCTGTAGTAATATCCTCTCTCCCATCTCTGATTTTAGTAATGTTTATATTCTCCCCTTTTTTCTTAGTCTAGCTAGAGGTTTATCAATTTTATTGATCTTTTTAAAAATATATTTTAATGATTATGCTATTACAGTTGCCCTATTTCTCCCCAATCACTCCCCTCCACCCTGCATACCCCCTCCAACCCACATTCACCCCCTTTAGTTCATCTCCATGTGTCATAAGTTCTTTAGCTTCTGCATTTCCCACACTATTCTTGCCCTCCCCCTGTCTATTTTCCTCCCACCATCTATGCTACTTGTTCTCTGTACCTTTTCCCCCTCTCTCCTCCTCCCACTCCACTGTTGCTAACCCTCCATGTGGTCTCCATTTCTGTGGTTATGTTCCTGTTCTAGTGTTTGCTTAGTTTGCTTTTGTTTTAGATGTGGTTGTTAACATTTGTGAGTTTGCTGTCTTTTCAGTGTCCTATTTTTTATCTTCTTTTTCTTAGATAAGTCCCTTTAATGTTTCATATAATAAGGGCTTGGTGATGATGAACTCCTTTAACTTCACCTTCTCTGAGAAGGACTTTATATTCCCTTCCATTCTAAATGAAAGCTTTGCTGGATGGAGCAATCTTCGATGTGGGTCCTTGACTTTCATGACTTTAAATACTTCTTTCCAGCCCCTTCTTGCCTGTTAGGTCTCTTTTGAGAAATCGACTCACAATCTGATGGGAACTCCTTTGTAGGTGACTGTCCCCTTATCCCCTGCTGCTTCTAGAATTCTCTCCTTCATTTTAGTCTTGGCTAATGGAATTCTGATGTGCCTTGGTGAGTTCTTCCTTGGGTCCAACTTCTTTGGGACTCTCTGAGCTTCCTGGACTTCCTGGTAATCTACTTCCTTTGCCAGATTGGGGAAGGTCTCCTTTATTATTTGTTCAAATAAGTTTTCCACTTGTTGCTGTTCTTCTTCCCCTTCTGGTACCCCTATAATTCGGATGCTGAGATGTTGAAAGATGTCCTGGAGGTTCCTAAGCCTCTCCTCATTTTTTTGACTTCTTGTTTCTTCTTTCTTTTCTGTTTGGTTGTTTCTCTCTTCTGGTCCACTCCATTGATTTGAGTCCTAGTTTTCCTCCCATCTCTATTAGTTCCCTGTGCGTTTTCCTTCATTTCACCTATAGCCTTCATTTATTCATCTAATTTGTGAGAAAAATCAACCAATTCTGTGAGCATCCTGATCACCAGAGCTTTGAACTGTGCATCTGATAGGTTGGCTATCTCTTGGTTACTTAGATGAATTGGCTATGGGGCTTTTTGATTTGTTCTCCTTTTTCAGCCGTTTTAGGGTTGTTGGTTTTTGTTTGTTTATTTTGTTTTTTGGGTTTTTTTTTTTTGTTCTGGTCACAGCTGTTACGTAGTGAGGGATAGAGCCTTAGGTGTTCCCCAGGACAGAGCAGCCCAGTCACTGGGTAGTGACGCTGAATATGGGGGCGGGGTCCAAGAGGGAAAAATGGTGCTTGCTCCACTTTCTCTAGGATTCCAGTCCCTTCTGCCTCTTCCCCTTCACCTCGATTATCTGTGCATGAATGTGGGACCACCTGGTCAGCCAGCCACCTTGCGCAGCCTCACTGGGTCTGCACCATTCCAACCCTGTGCCCTGGGTCTGATAGCCACAGCCTGCACGCCTGTGATCTGCCAGCCACTGCTGCCTGCGTGCCCGGGTCCACCAACCTCCACTTTTTTCTACCCCTACTCCACCACTCTGACCAGTCTGGGCGAATGGTTGTTGGACTTCCATACAGTTCAATTTTCTATCAGTTCTGGATTTTTTGTTTTCTTGTTTCTAAATCTTTGTCATCCTTAATTTTGGATGTGTGAGGAGGCACAGTGTGTCCACCTATGCCTCCATCTTGCCTGGAAGGTTTTTTTTTATTGATCTTTTTAAGGAACCAACTTTTGGTTATATTGATTTTCTTTGTTGATTTCCTGTTTTTAATTTCATTCATTGCTGTTCTAATTTTTATTTTTTATTTTAATTGTTGTTCTTGTAGTTTTCTGTCTTTTACTCCCAACCCAGCCCACTGCCCCAGCCCTCCACACCTCCATCCCATTTCCAACCCCCTAGTTTTTGTCTAGGTGTCCTTTATACTTGTTGCTCCAAACCCTTCCCCTTTTCCCCTGAAATTCCCTCCCCTCTCCCCTCTGGTGACTGTCAGCACATTCTCAATTTCAATGTCTTTAGTTATATTATACTTCTTTGTTTGTTTTGTTGATTAGGTTCCTGTTAAAGGTGAGATCATATGGTATTTGTCTTTCACCACCTGGCTTATTGCACTTAGCATAATGCTCTCCAGTTCCATCCATGCTGTTGCGAAGGGTAGGAGCTCCTTCTTTCTTTCTGTTACATAGAATTCCATTGTGTAAATGTACCGTAGTTTCTTGATCCATTCATTTACTGATGGGCACCTAGGTTGCTTCCAACACTTGGATATTGTAAAATGTGCTGCTGTGAACATTGGGGTGCATAGGTTCTTTTGGATTGGTGTTTCAGGCTTCTTAGGATATAATCCTAGCAGTGGAATTCCTGGGTCAAAAGGTAGATCCATTTTTAGTTTTCTTAGAAAATTCCATACTGCTTTCCATAGTGGTTGTACCAGCTGCAGTCCCACCAACAGTGCACTAGGGTCCCCTTTTCTCCATATCCTCTCCAACACTTGTTGTTTGTTGCTTTGTTTATGATGGCCATTCTGGCCACTGTGAAGTGGTATCTCACTGTGGTTTTAATTTGCATCTCTCTGATAGCTAGCAATATTGAGCATCTTTTAATGTGTCTCTAGATCCTCTGTATGTCCTCCTTGGAGAAGTGTCTGTTCAACTCTTTGGCCCATTTTTTAATCGGGTTGCTTGTCTTCTTACAGTGGAGTTGTGTAAGTTCCTTATATATTTTGGAGATTAAACCCTTGTCTGAGGTATCATTGGCAAATACGTTTTCCCATTCAGTTGGCTCTCTTTTTATTTTCATACTGTTTTCTTGAGCTGTGCAGAAGCTTTTTATTTTGATGAGATCCCAATTGTTTATTCTTTCCTTTATGTCCCTTGCTTTAGGGGACATATCAGTAAAAATGTTGCTGCATGAAATATCTGAGATTTTCCTGCCTATGTTCTCCTCTAAGATTTTAATGGTGTCAGGGCTTATATTTAAATCTTTTATCCACCTTGAATTTATTTTTTGTGTATGATGTGAGTTTCATCTTTTTGTACGTAGCTGTCCAGTTCTCCCAACACCACTTGTTGAAGAGGCTATTTTTACTCCATTTTATGTTGCTGCCCCATTTGTCAAATATTAATTGACAGTAGAGACTTGGTTTTATAAAAACAGGCACATAGACTGTTTTTATGCCAGTACCAGGCTGTTTGATTACACTGGCCTTGTAATACAGTTTGGTATCAGGTATTGTGATCCCTCCTACTTTGTTCTTCTTTATCAAAATTGCTGCAGCTATGCGGGGTCCTTTATGGTTCCATATAAATTTTTGAAGTATTTGTTCTACATCTGTGAAATATGTCATTGGTACTTTAATAGGTATTGCATTGAATTTGTAAATTGCTTTGGGTAGTATGGACATTTTGATGATGTTGATTCTTCCAATCCATGAACATGTATATGTTTCCATTTGTTTATGTCTTCCTTGATTTCTTTCTTCAGTGTTGTGTAGTTTTCTGCATACAGGTCTTTTACCTCCTTAGTTAGGGTTATTCCTAGGTATTTTATTTTTCTTTTTGCTATATCGAATGGGATTTTTTTCTTGACTTCTGCTTCTGTTATTTCATTGTTGGTATACAAAAATGCATTTGATTTCTGGGTATTGACTTTGTATCCTGCTGTTTGGCCAAATTTATTTGTTGGAGCAGCTTTTTGGCTCAGTCTATAGAATTTTCTATGTACACTATCATGTCATCTGCAAACAATGATAGTTTTGTTTCCTCCTTTCCAATTTGGATGCCTTTTATTTCCTTTTCTTCTCTAATCGCTTTAGCTAAGACTTCCAATACTATATTGAATAGAGGTGGTGAAAGTGGACATCCGTGTCTTGTTCCTGATCTTAGTGGAAAAGATTTTAGTTTTTCCCTGTTGAGTATGATGTTGGCTGTAAGTCTCTCATGTATTGCCTTGATTATGTTGAGGAATGCTCCCTCTATTCCCACTTTGCTGTGAGTGTTTTTATCATAAATGGGTGTTGTACCTTATCAGATGCTTTTTCTGCATCTATTGATATGATCATGTGATTTTTGTCTTTGGTTTTGTTTATGTTATGTATTACATTTACAGATTTGCAAATATTGAACCATCCTTGCATCCCAGGGGTGAATTGTACTTGGTCATAGTATATGATCTTGTTAATGTATTGTTGAATGCAGTTTGCCAATTTTTTGTTGAGGATTTTAGCATCTATGTTCATCAGCGATATGGGCCTGAAGTTTTCTTTCTTTCTTGTGTCTTTATCTGCTTTTGGGATTAGGATGATGCTGGCTTCATAAAAAGAGCTTGGGAGTCTTCCATCATTTTCGATTTTTTGGAATAGTCTCTGAAGGATAGGGGTTAGCTCTTCCTTAAATGCTTTGTAGAATTCTCCTGTGAAACCATCTGGTTCAGGGCTTTTGTGTGTCTGGAGTTTTTTGATTACTGCTTCAATTTCATCAGCTGTTATTGGTGTTTTCAGGCTTTCTGCTTCTTCTTCATTGAGTTTTGGAAAATTATATTTTTCTGAAAACTTGTCCATTTCACCTAGGTTTTCAAATTTCTTGGCATACAGTTCTTCATAGTAATTTCTCACAATCCTTTGTATTTTTTGTGGTGTCAGTTGTAATCTCTCCTCTTTTGTTTCTGATTGTGTTTATTTGGGTCTTCTCTCTTTTTTTCTTGATGAGCCTGCTTAAAGGCTTGTCAATTTTGTTTATCTTTTCAAAGAACCAGCTCCTGGATTCATTGATCCCTAGAATTGTGACTTTAGTCTCTATATCATTTAATTCTGCTCTGATCTTGGTTATTTCCTTCCTTCTACTTGCTCTGGGCTGCCTTTGTTGTTGTTCCTCAAGTTCTTGTAGGCGTAGGGTTAGGTTTGTTTGAAATGTTTTTATTTTTTTTAGGTAGGCCTGTATCACTATGAACTTCCCTCTGAGGACTGCTTTTGCTGTGTCCCATAAGTTTTGGGTTGTTGTGAGTTCATTTTCATTTGTTTCCAGAAACTTTTTGATTTCTTTCCCAATTTCATTCTTGATCCATTCATTGTTTAATAGCATGCTATTCAATCTCCATGATTTTGAGGGTTTTGGGTTTTCCCCCTTGAGGTTGGTTTCTAGTTTCCATCCCTTGTGGTCAGAGAAAATGCTGGATATGATTTCAATTTTCTTGAATTTGTTTAGGCTTGTTTTGTGTCGTATCATGTGGTCTGTCTTTGAGAATGTTCCATGTGCATTTGAAAAGAATGTGGATTTAGTTTCTTTGGTATGAAGTGCTCTATATATATATATCAGTTAAGTCCATTTCATCTAGAGTGTTGTTCAATGCACAATAACTTTGTTGATATTTTGTTTAGAAGATCTGTCCATTTTTGACAGTGGGGTGTTAAAATCCCCTACTATAATTGTGTTGGTGTCGATATCTTTCTTGAAGTCCTCTAAGATTTTCTTGATGTATTTAGGTGCTCCTATGTTGGGTGCATATATATTTACAATGTTTACGCCTTCCTGGTGGATTCTTCCCTTGAGTATTATGAATAGACCTTCTGGGTCTCTCTTTATGGCCCTTCTTTTGAAGTCTTTTTTGTCTGATATGAGTATTGCTACCCTGGCTTTTTTTCCCTGTCCATTTGCTTGGAAAATTTATTTTGAGCCCTTCATTTTGAGTCTGTGTAGGTCTTTTGTCCTCAGGTGGGTCTCTTGTATGCAGCATATGTGTGGGTCATGCTTTCTTATCCATTCAGCTATTCTATGCCTTTTGATTGGAGCATTTAATCTATTTACATTTAAGGTCATTATTGATAGGTACTTATTCATTGCCATTTTTGTACCTGTGTTCCTCTCCCTCTCTCGTCTTTCCTTCCTTTCCTTAAAGCAGTCCTTTTAGTCCCTCTTGCAGAACTGGTTTGGTGGAGGTGTATTCTTTTAGACTTCTTTTGTCTGGGAAGCTCCTTATTTGGCCTTCTGTCTTGATTGAAAGCCTTTCTGGGTAAAGTAGTCTTGGTTGTAAGCCTTTGATTCTCATTACTTGGAATATTTTTTGCCATTCTCTTCTGGCTTGGAGCATTTCCTTTGAGAAGTCAGCTGCTAATCTTATTGGGGCTTCCTTGTATGTTACTTCCTTTTTCTCCCTGGCTGCCTTTAAGGTTCTCTCTTTTTCTTGGAATTTTGCCATTTTAATAATGATGTGTCCTGAAGTGGGCCTCTTTGGGTTCCTCTTGAGTAGAACTCTCTGTTTCCTGGGTTTGTGTGACTTTTTCTCTCATCCAATTAGTGAAGCTTTCCATCATTACTTTTTCAAATAGGTTTTCTATCCCTTGCTCTTCTTCTGCAATCCCTATTATATGGATATTATTATGTTTCATATTGTCTTGCATTTCTCTTAATCCCTCTTCATTCTTTTGAGCCTCTTTTCCTTTTCTTGCTCTTTCTGGGTGTTTTTTTTTTTTTCTACTTTGTCCTCCAACTCGCTGATCCAATCTTCTGCTTCATCGATTCTGCTTTTCATTCCTTCCACTGTGTTCTTCATTTCCTCTTGACCCTTGTTGATAGTTTCTATTTCCTTTTTCATGTTGATATAGTTTGCAGTGAGTTCATTGTAGCTTCCCTGTAATTTCTGGTAGCTCATTGATAGCTCTTGGAACTTCCTGACAACCATTGCTTTGAACTCCAAATCTGATAGTTGAGTTGCCTCCATTTCATTTAGCATTCTTTCTGGGGCTTCCTCCTTTCATTTGGGGATTGTTTCTTTGTCTTTCCATTGTTTGTGAGACTCTTCTTATTAGCCTCAGCTTCTGAAATTGATCTTTTCTGGCTCCCTGGGTTTATGGTGTGAACTTCTATGGTAGAATACCTGTGAGGTTCAGTGAGATTCCTTTGGGTATCCTGGTATTCACAGCTTCCACTATTTCAGCTAGAATCATGGGTATGTGCTCTTGGTCTTCCACAAAGCCCCCTCCTCTGGTTTCAGGGCCACCGGTTGCAGAGCCACCTCCAGTCCTGGTCCCAGAGCTGCCTCCAGTTGCTCGGCCACCTCTGGTCACATTGTATTTTCAAATACAGTGAAGCCAGAGAATTCAAGCTCATCACATACCCTGAACAGCGCGGTCCCCTCGATCCCAGGAGGACGCGCAGAGTGCAGAATAGCTGGGAGTCTCCTGATTTCTTTCCATTAATGTTAGCATAATCTGTCTTTTGGTGTCCTATATTTCAAAATGGATATTTTCTTACTTCTTCTGCCAGAATCCTCAGGGGATTTTTTCCTTTTGTCTTTCCTGTGAGGTTGTGTTAGGGCTCCTGGAGGTAAGGCTGACAAAAGTATGGTGGACCCCTCTTGAGTTTATAAGTCTCAGATTTGTCCATGCTGAACCTCCAGAAATTTTTCAAGTACTATTTAGGTTTCCTACCCCATTGCTGGTTCTCACAGAGATTTTTGCTCATGAATTTCTGAAGTGGTGAGTTGTGATTCTCTGGATTCACCTGTTTGTCTCTTTAATTTAGATGGCAGTGGTTTGTTTCATGACCTCAATTATCTGATGAATCTTCTCATAAGAATTGTTGATTTTAGGTTTGTTTAGCTTTTTACTTGTTGTGAGGATGGAGTGATGACTTCCAAGCTTCTTTCATGCTTGACTATAAACTGAAAGTTCTCTCTCTGAGTCTTTATGATTCACTTTTAATATTAGTAGGAACTTTTTTGTTGTTACTAAGGGCTTTTGAGATTCATGCACATCAAGTTTGAAGATTTGAGGTTAAGATATTTCAGGCAATCCATTTGGCAAAAAATGGAAAATAAATTTATTTGTGTTTTTAGATAAGATTGTAAAGAAAACTGCTTTCATTTTATGAGTTTCCCTGCACAAAATACTTTATTTCATTAAGTTCACAAAGTTTTCCTAACAGTTTTCAAAATTTTCACATGAAAACTTTTCACAGATCTGAAAAAGAAAGCCCCTAAGAGAAACAGATCAAAAGAGAAAAAGTTCAATTTATCCAGAGTCATTCACAAGCCTCAATTCCAAATCTAACCTTTCTCAGTGACCTATAATTATGGACTAATGCATATGGCTATATATAAGAACATACAAAAATTCCAAGCAACAACTTAAAACCTTCACAACCAGACAAGGTACTTTTGATAAGTACGTAATAGAACAACTCTCCCTACTAATGGTTTGTTATGACAATAATTACTTCAATTAACAAGCATATTGGATACTACGTGCTTTGTATAAAGCATTATTGGCTAGGTGCTAGTAAATTAATCCTACCCTTTTAAAGCCTAGTATTTAATTTTGGGGTAATATTGGATTATTTAGATATGGAGTATTTATATTAAAAAGTAATTTGGTGGTAACCATATGTAATTTGTAAGGAAATGTGAATTAATGAAATACTTTACTAGAGATAGAGCACATTGTTCTAAAATGAATACTTTGAGGTTGGAGAGATCTGGGGTGCAATTCCAGCCTCCACCATCTGGACAAGTTACCTAAATCTCTGAGACTCAGTTCCTTCATCTGTAAACAGGAGGTAAGAATAGCTCTTATCAGGTTACCAGGGTTAAATGAGATAGCACTCATAGGGTGCTCTCATGCAGTAGTTGTGCACTATAGGTTAGATCCACTACCTTCCATTCTAATACAGTTTTCTAACTGCCATTACTAATAGAGAGCAGAAGTATTCACAAACATGCTGTGTTTGGACCACATAGTATATTTTTTTATTTGAATTATTTGACAACACTTAAAACTTTTGAAAGTTCGCATAAAATCTGGATTTCTGGCTTCTCCTGAAACTTCCAATGTCTGGGACCCCCATGGGACATCAGTCTTTTGGAGTGAGTGACACTCTCCCCCTTCCATTTCTGCAGTCCCCATTGCTCTTTATTGTCTTACGTGTACTTTACCCATTTATGTGACCTTCCTGGCCCTGGTCAGATATCTGAGTTTGTGACATCTGATGCGAATAAAGCTGTGGTGAGACAGTAAGATTAGTGTAGGAAGGCTTGCTGAGCACACTGTGAGCTGGGTTTTAAAGAAACTTCATGGACATAGAGCACATGCCCAATGGACATGAGCGCAAAGCTGTAGGTGTCTGACTGGGCCTCTGTTTGATTTAAACAGTTTCTCTTGAGTCATTAAGAGGCTCCTTTTCTCCTTAAAGGGGGTCACCAATGAAGTGTATGGTGTGACATCACAGAAATTAGTTTACATGCATGGAGTATGCAAAAGGAGAAAGCACTTTACCAGTACAGGCTTAGCTCTTACAGGTGCACACATCTGTCCATCCACCACCACCTGCCACCAATGCCACCACCAGTACGTTCACTTCCATTCCCTAACCTGTGAGTATCAGAGGAGTACGAGCAAGAAGATGAAAAGGGAAGCTAGATGAACTTGTCTGTGCCTTTCTCTATAGGCAGAACAAAAGAAAATATTGCGGCAATTATCAGCATAAATCAGTCTAAAGCAAATCAAAGAAATTTCAGCCAAATGAGGATATTTTGCCTGAATTGTGGAGCTAATTATCTCAGTCCTCCACTTCAGTGTTCCTGGGGAGACCTGGCCTAAGAATGCTTTTCCAATGAGCTGGCAGATTCACGAGTGGAGAGAGGGTGTATTACTGTAACCACAGCTGTGGAGCCTGAGCCTGATGCCACTTCTGTCCAGAACACCTGTTGAGAACATCTAAGCCTCTCAGCCTAGCATGGTTGGCTAGATGAGAGAGGGGGCCCTGGGGAAGGCGACCTTGGTCTGCACACTGGAGAGAGGAATGCCAGCCCCCGGAGCAGTCACACTGGCTCACTTTTCAAAATCTTTATAACTTTGACACTGTCATAGGAGTTATAGATGCTTTTTATTTTTCTGTTTAAAAATGCATATTTTTTTCCTGGAACTTTCAGCAATACAAAGGGCAACTTATTAATAAAATAGCTCTGCCTTCAAAGTATGATATTAAAAGATTATTGTAACTACAGGCAAGAAAACATTTGGATCATGTGCCATTTGAAAATGATAATAAAGATTATCCATATGGTCTAATATGGTCCATGCGTTACATTGCATTAGCTAATATGGGGGTGATTTTGATTATGTGGTTTATTTTAAATTCTGCTGTGTCCTAGTCGATCAGAGTCCAGATGATTTACCTAAAATACCTGCCATTTTCTTTTATAAATATTGCTAGGTGTGTAGACAGAATTAGAATATTTTAAGACAAAATTTAGGCATTATGGTGTGATGGTTCTCTTAAACGCTCTTACTTTATACCTTCTACTTCAGCATCTCTAATTCTATTCTTGTCTGTCTTGCATGCATAAAACTACCTTCGGTAGCAACAGCTATAAAAAATGTGTTTTATCTGTTTATTTGAATGTCAGTTTCCCTTAGGTTTATGGCTTTTGCCCCGGTATCTGTAACTTTGATTTATGAGCTTTTGGTGGTCAATGAGAAGGATGTAGATGCCAGTGTTAAACTGTCCCCAAAAGAACTGGAAATCTCTGCCTTTCTCAGCCTTTTGCATCCTCTTCTACTGAGTGGGGCAACGAGGAGACCTACTCCTCTGCGAAACTTTCCAGAGTAGCCAATAGCTTGAGGTTTCTTTTTCATCTTCTGCTCTGTGGACAGACCTTGATGGGGAACTAATTTGGGTTCATTTGGGATTTGGTTCCGTGTCATAGCCGTCGGAGAATTCAGAACACGCCCCCCACCCCGGTGCTCCTGAGGCCCGAGCTCCCACGTCCCACACAGGCTCCGTTTCACAGCCTGCTCCCTTCGTGCACTCCTCACCCCGCTTTGCTCTTTAGTTCTGCTACGTGCCTCTTAGGTTCTTCATTAGATTATGAGAGTTTTGTCTGGCAGATATTTACTAGGGGGATCTACCCTTTGCCACTGATTATGGAGATATAAAAATAATTTAGTAAAAAGTTAGTAACTAGAAGCATATCAGCAAATAGAAAATAAGTCTATTTATGTTAAATGAAAATGATCATTGTCCTTTTTAATGTAGTTTATAGTAGCAAGAGCAGAAACTAATGTTTTAGGCTGTACATTCCTAATATCACTGGATATATTGGAGGATTAGGCAGCGGATCATTTTCATCTCTGTCTCTCTGCAGCTGATATCTAGAAGGTACAATAAATCAATGCTATGGGTGAATACGATTAATTCATTAGAAGTTATTCCCGATTATTTGCCAATACACATGTCAATGCCCAATTTTCTATTGACATGCATGCCTACATAATGAACTCTTTGTCCCTAGGAAACTAGCCAAGAAGCGGAAGGAGACCATGAGCAGCACCCGGCAGGAGATGACTGTGATGGTGAACTCCATGGACAAGAGCTATGCCGAGCAAGGCACGAACTGCGACGAGGCGTTCTCGTTCATGGACACGCACAATCTGAATGGCAGATGTGAGTGTGTGTTTTCTTGGATTCTAATACACCTCTCTGGTTTTCCAGAATTCTAGATAGTACTGGGGAAGTAAAAACAAAAATACTCCCTAAGGAATTCTTATGTCTCATTGGTTTCTCCAGTCCCTTTAAACAGTCCTGGAAACTTCTCCACGTGCCATGGGTTGTTTCTGTGACATGATATTGTAAAGGTGATAGGGCCAGTTCAGAGAAGACAGGAAGCCACAGTTACATTTCTGTAACACTTAGCAATGACACAAAGGCTTCTGTCCTCTCCAAGAAGGTACCTGCCTCTCATCATCCTTTTTGTTGTTTAGATCCTGTTTGTAAATTAGCCAGGTGTGGAATTACACAAGGAAAGCCTGTTATAAAACAGTTCACTAAATGGCAGTAACAAGTTAATTGTTTATTTGTTTAGCTAACAGGTTCTGCCTTTATTACAGGGCTATCCATGGCAATTAATAAGTTAAACTGTACTTTCACTTCACAAGTCTTATATTTCACACCAGGTGGGTAAACTGAGTTCAGCTGATACCTTCCCATACTACCACCTGTGATTCAGGTACAAGGCATAATTTAAGGAAGCTAACAATTACACTGATTATATGAAATGCAAAAAGAGCAGTTGTTGTGTCCCTGGTGATCTTCTCAGAAACCAGAAATAAATCCCATGCTGTATGCCACTCTGTGGTTCACAGCCCAGCTGAGTTCAAGGTCAGAGGTTTCTTTATCATGTGAAATCCATGCCACGGACTGCTGCTCACCCTGGCTGCATAATGAGGATGTAAGACAGCATGGGGATGGCATAAAAGTTCACTCCCACCGTTACCAATAGAACATGTGTATGCCCTGGTTGGAGTGTCATCCCAAACACCAAAAAGTCACAGGTTCTATACCCACTCAGGGCACATACCTACCTAGGTTGCAGGTTTGACACCTGGTTGGTGTATGGATAGGAGGTAATCAATTGATATTCCTCTCTCACACTGATGTTTCTTTCTCTTTCTCTCTCCTTTCCTCTCTCTCTAAAGTCGATAAACTGTATCCTCAAGTGAGAATTTTAAGAAAGTGTAAAGGCTAGGAACCTCATGACTGAGAAGTACAGAAATTTGATCTCTGTGGAGAGAGGGCAGATACCAGAGTGGACAGTGTGTGCTTGTGTCCTGACCACCCCTTTGGCCTGTTCTGTGGCTCTCCCCATCCACTCCTCCTCTCTCCAACTACCACGTGGTCACTGCACGCGCCTTCTCCTGTGCCTTGCCTTTCTCCTACGTTCCACAAAGCTTCATAGAGTTCAGTCATACTTCTTTCTGTTTGTAGAGTCTACAGTTGTCCCTCTTTCCTACTAGAAATGCTACATCTATTTATTTTACATACATAACCAGCCAGGTGGAGCAGCAGTTCAGCAGACACAGCTGCGACCCCAGTAGGCAGCCCAGCACTCATCATCCTTGGTCATTGTTCTTAGCCCTGTCCTGTCATTTTCAATGTACATGACAGAATCTGTGGTGCCTCAGGACACCACAAACTGCGTATTTTATTTTTCACTTCAGGATGCATTCGTTCTGGGCTGGGATAGGAGAAGTCCTTCCCACCACACCCAAGGTTAGAATTGTTGTAGTTGCAGTTCTTTCTTGAATGGCAGTATGTAAAGGACCATGTAGATATGTTCTCGCTTTGAGGGATAACCCATTAATGTCCCAAATTTTCTATTTCATGGTAAAATTCCTCACAAATAAATTTGCTTGGAATTACCTGCCCAAAGGGCAGAGACCTACATTAGTCGTATCTGGGCTTTTGAAGTTTGAACAACAGGGAGATGTTTGCCTCTGGACAGGAAACTTAATTTGACAGTTACTTTTTAAAAAAATGAATGTATCTACAGAAATCCAATAACACTCATGCAAGGAGGACTGCTGCTTCAGCCAGCGTCAGCTTCCAGCTGGCTCTCCTGCTACTAGACATTCTCTGTTGCCTCCCGCCAGTGCAGCCGGTACAGGAGACGCTGGGCATTCCTTTTTCTTCCCACTCTGAACAATGAGTAGGTTTCATCAAATCCTGTCTATCAGCAGTGACCCAGTGGTAAACTTTATTATAATGCTTTCTTAATGCCTCTGAAATAAGAGAGCAATTCCTGAGGGAGGAAAAACGTTCATTAGACCACCGAGCTTCCACCCCCAAGCCTATCACAAATCTGAGAATGTTTGAGACCTTTTGGGGTTGGGAGAAAGTGGGAGAAAGTGCTAGCAGTTGGGAGGTGAGTAGCATTTAGAAATAAGAGAGTGAAAAATGAGGTTGAAGAATTTAAAAGTAAGCACAAGCAAGTAGAATCTATTCATCAAAGCAAATGGGAATCATACATAAAAAGGGGGGAATAGGTATCGATAGTGGGAATGGGTTTAATTTTTATACTAAAAAACAAGTATTTAAAATACCTTGTTTTAAAAGGTGAAAATAAACGTAGTTATTTTGTATCTGCTTTGGGCATTTTTACCAACCACATACAAATGTCTGCAGGTAATGGGTAGTATTCTTGCTGATCTTGGCATATTTTGTAGGTACTCAGGTTTTTTGTTCTTATTTTCATCAATTGCTCTTTTTTCCTGGCAGCTTACCATAAATATGTATTATAAATGTGATACTTTTGTATTTTAGAAAAACAGCTTATAAATAATAGGCAGCCTGGGTTGTGTTTCTTGCTGTTACTCACTAACTCTACACTCTAAAAACATAAACATAGGTAAAACATTGTCCTAAAGGAACTTCTCCAGGAGAGCTAAATATATTAACATGTCATCAGAATAAAGAGAACATACAGTATCCATTGGGATTTGGCAGTGGTTCCCGTAATACAGTGATGTAACTGGGCCAGAAACTCAACATCTAATAAGTCATGTACCTACATCAGAGGAGTTAAAATGTAGGCTTACATTAAGCCTGCCTGAACATGTTCAAATTATTTATTCATACGCTTTAATGAAATTAAAGTGTTTTTAAAGCACTAATCAATTAAGGTGTTAAAGAGAATCAACAAACTACTTTAGAAATTGGAAATACCCACTTTCAGTGGAATTGGATAAATTGGATGGGATCGACTTTCTTCTCAATAACAGAGAGGAAGAGAGAATGTGATAGTTAAATCGTGAGTCTTTCAGAGGAATAGATCAAATAATAATAAGCATTTGATAAGAATTAAAAAGACAATAGAACAATATGTAGACATGCAGATTTCACCTTAAATATAGTACACATGAAATACCACCTTTACTTTCATAAACCAGGTCATAGCATTGTGGAAAATTCTCTGAATATCTAAAATATAAGGAAGGAGAGGATTTTGCAAACTACAAAAATCATGTGTAGACACATTATCATACTCTTGGTTGTGAAGAATCAGTTCAGTGTGATACTAGAATTTACAAGTAAAGGCTAGAAGTCAAAATAGAGTCTAATGAATTTCTTTATTCAAAATGGCAGCTGTGATTATTGATTTTTTTTCTTCATTTGTGGAATAAGAAAATCATTTAATTGATAAAAAGGTGCTTGTTCTCAAAAGGGTCAGTAGCTCCCCAGAGACAGTGGGTATGGTACTGTTTACCATGTAGACTTCAGGAAACCTCTGATGTTTCTTCAGTCAAGTCTACCCAGCGTGGGGTCCTTGGGGGTGATCTCAGAGTGCCGTGTCTGCAGGTGTTGTCACCTCTCTACAACCACTGACTCGCCTTTCTCTCATTTGCAGCCGTGTCTTCACCATCATCCTTTACAATGAAAACAAATACACTGAGTACGTCAGTGCCTAATTCCTATTACCCAGGTAACAGCTTTTTCCATTGTTTCACCTTTTCATAAGCCTTAGCAGTCTGATTCAATCAGTGCTCACTTTGCTGTCCATGATGCTTTAGGAGCTTAATGTGTTTGACGTCTTATAACCCAATGCTTTCAATGGCTTTCTATGGGAATACTGGGGGGCTTTCATCAATCATTTACTGTTCTTTCTCTTTTTACTTTCTCTGCACTGACCTGCTTATGATGTATGACAGACCCATTTGTGCCAACTGCAATTTTAGGTGAGAACATTTCCCTTTATCATAGTTTATTGCAGGAGTAATTTAGAGAGTCAGTAGCCACTCTGCAGGAGACTGAGGTTTTAATTTTGTATGATGCAGTGATTGCAACCAGGACATGGGGTGGGGGGAGTGGGTGGCCTGGGACGGGAATTAGAAATTGGGGACATAGATAATAAAAAGACTTTCTTCAAACAGTCTCCATTGGTAGGAAGGATTTGCCTCATGCATGTTGGGAATGGTATCAAAATGTTCAAATGAACAATCTCAGCTCCAGTATTCTCCATTTCTATGTTCCAAATTTAAAGGCAGGTCTGATCCCTGGAAAAAACACAGTATGTAATCACTCAGCTGTGTGCTTCCAAGAGCTGAATTCTGCCCAATGTGTCAGTAGTAAAAGTGAAAATAGCTTGTTATTTTCACTTACTGCTAAGCACTAAAAACTTCACTTTCAAAAACAGCATTTTTCTAATTATGCCTAATGTTATGCAGAAAAATGATAACAATGGAGTTTTGGCCTCCTAACCCCTCCTCGGAGACACTCAGGGCACCCCCCACATTCCAAAGTGTCTAATGACACAGGAGAATCTCAAAGGAGCTGATGTTTCCAACAGCAAAATGACAAGATGGCACTTTATAATAACATGGTGAATTATGTGTTAGATGTCACTAGAAATGAAATAAAAAGTTAGAAATAAAATGTGGGGCAGAATGCATTGAAAGTATTAAATGTTCCCAGTGGAGAATAAAAGAAAAAAAAATCCTGTTTGTCCAGTATAAGAAGGTGAGGAGGAATGGCATTACCAAACAAGCATGAGCTGCTTGTTGCATTTGAGACGCACATATGACCTGAGTGTGTCATGGCTGCGTTCTTTTTCTGCCACTAACCGTACCGACAGGGAGCCTCACACAAAGGACTTCCAGGTCTATAACAATTCCTTGTAGCCAGAGCTCCATCCTCAGCTGTATGACTTCTGCCTTCTAATTCTCTTTACAAGGGTTTATATCTTCGCAACATAATTTTTCCCCCTGTGCTTCTCTTTTCTCTAGTTGTTACAATTTTTGTAGAGGGTGATTTTTTTTTCTTATGGTGTTTTCTAAGCTTAAGCAAATTCATTGCTTGAGGGAAAAATGAACTCAGAAATTTAAGAATGGACATAAGTCAAAATTTTTGAATTTGTACCATTTTGATGGCTAATAAACAAAGCCCACTAAAGCTCTCACCTTTTAATATTAACTATAAGGGCAAAAAGCTGCATTTTTATTTTTTTCATAAATGAGGGGCTCAGGCTAATTTTGGGCTCCTGAACAATGCAATCTACATGCAGATGACATTTGCAAAATCTTTTGCTAGGCAAAGATTTGCAGTTCTTTGTGTGCGGTGGCATTCATTCCCAGGTTCCTCTAGTAGATGTTCTGACCTTGGGGGAACTATGAGTGGAGAGGGCTGAGGCATGCATTGTCAGCGGGAACAAAATGTTCAGGTTTCACAGCAGGATTTAGATAAGCTTATTAAACAAATACCTTTTTTTAAAGTTTTGCTTGGTTATTATGAACACTAATGACATCTTTTAAAGTTGGTTAGGCTTCTTTACTGAGAGAGAATCATTTGAACAGACAATTCAAGGAGAAAAAATGATGTACATTGTGAAAAATAAGTCAGCCAGATAAACAAATAACTGTTATCACGTCTTGTTATGTGTATACCAACATAACAAATGGTAGTAATTGGAAACTGTTCCTTCCACATTATTTGGTGCAAATGTGAATCTATATATTGCATACTAAGGATTAGTGAGGTTATTACTTAAACCTGGAAAGAAAATAAATGGTATATCTACTCTGGCACTTTTTGAAAATAGTGCTATTATAATTTAAGACAAAACAAATGTTTGTTGTGACTCAGAGCTTGGCACAATTAAATCCTCTAGTCCCTAATCCCTCCACCTTTATCCTCATAGGCTAAGGTGCTAGTGTACCTTTAATATGGCTTTACATTATATTCTTGCAAAAAATAGATATATAGATGGATGGATGGATGGATGGATGGATGGATCTTCCCTGGCCTCAAAAACATGGCATTTATTTCAATTCAAGAGTTTTTAGTTGGTTTGTTGAAAAGTCAAGATAGTTTATTAAAGAATATAGGTAGAATTCATTCTCAGTTCTTAGAAAACCATCAGAACTGTTAGCGAGAAACATTATTTCTGATTTCCTCTGATGCATAATTTTTAATTCAAAAATGTTGGTGGGTAATTTTTAACAAATATAGGAAATTATGACAATAATATGTTTTATCAGTAATAATTTTTAAGAAATTAGAAGAAACTAATTAATTACTCATTTGGGGGGAATCAAGAATTTCTACTAGTAAGGTGACCCAATTTCATAACAGATACTGCACAAGAAACTTTCTATTCCCTCTTTGATAACCGAAGTACTGGGTAATAGTACTCTTTTCTTAGTCTAAGTAGTGTTTGAATGCTTTAAGACACGTCCACACTAGTAATGAGGCCAAGGTGTCACATGCAGCTGAAGATGATACATACAATGATGACAATGGTTGCAGCTTTCACATGGTTAAAACTTCCAGGAATGCATAGCCCTGGTTCAGAGCGTGCTCAGGTGCCAGTGTGTCCACGTAACAGGCCTAGATGCTTCATTTAGGGGAAGTTCAGAAAGTCAGTCCACAATGGAGGGCATTTATTTATGTTCATCCCAAAGGGTACAGAACTAAGGGAACGAGAGAGGCACAAGGGGGAAACTAATTAATGTTCCATTTATTTTAGTATAAAGAACAGAACTTCCTACTGGAGTAGCCACAAGCTCTCTGGACTCAGTTCTTCAGTGGTGATCCAGTATCCCACTTTCTGAGCATGGCGGTTGCGAGCAAGCACATCTGATGTGAAAATTCCCCAGTTTATTTGTGACTGTTCTAATAAAACGGGAGCAAATGGATTTCTAAATTTCAAAGCAATTCCAAATGAAAAAAAAAAAAAACCATAAAATCAACTTACCACCCTTTTTATTTTGTCTTTGTGTCTTTAGCCACCTTGTAGTGATCCAGGTGCCATTTCAGCAACAGCAACATAGCTACACACTTGTGTGCCACCTTTCATACCATGCATCCCCAGGTGCTTTGCAATGCAGATACGAGTGAGGTTTCAGAACCAGGCACAGCTAACCAAGCGCCCTTGAACTAAATTCCCTCTGGACCTGACCTTCTTAGTTTAAAAATGAACCCCAGAGCTGAGTCCCTGTTGATAAATAACCTGGTAATTTTTTTAAAAATTGAACAAATCCTTCCTTATGTGTTTTAATTCTTTATACCTGAAATCAGTTTGGATTTAATATCCTCATTTTAAGTGACTTTGCATTATATTTTGATGAGACACATCCTCAATCATAAAACAGCTAAAGGGATTCAGTGTTGTAATGAGTTAAGCTGTAGAATGTGGAACTCTTAATCTAATAGCACTTTCCTACATACGACATTTTTAATAGCTATAGTTTCTGCAGTCCATTAATCTAATTTACTAGTAGTCTTTCATTAAAAGACAGCCTCTTTAGGCTTATTGAACCAAATTTTAACATTAATTTTATAGTACAATTTGGTGAACTTGTTCAAGAAATTCAAATAAGATGTGTTGAATACAAATAAGACTTATTCAGTCATTACTTGGTTCTGAGGGGTGAAAAACAATTATGATACTATTTTAACCTCCTTTTTGTTATAAAGCACTTAACACCTCCATCCTAACCTGATGGGAAAATTGAGGCTTTGCCCTCTGACCACCTTTGTATGGAAAAGTTAACCGTAAAATTAAAGCACAAAATAAAAACTACCTGTAATTATTCACACAGTATTATTGCTTATGCCCTGTTTCCTTTTTCTCCTCTTTTCTCCTGATATGTATCTTCTTAAAAGTGCCAATAAATGGTAAGTTCCCCCATCACCCCATGGAGAAGGTGTGGAGGGAGTGGGAGTGTGCGTCTCATCTGTAGATCCTGACGAAGCCAGCTGGCTCTGCTATGTGTTGGCCTGCATGTTAGCTCCTGTAGAACATTCCATGTGTGATGTGTTGGTCCACAGTATTTTGTCAAGCTTTCTGATACTGGAGCATGCAAAGTGACTCATCAAACCAAGTTCTCTTTTCTTTTTCCGCTTTTCTTGGATTTCATGTATCAAGTCCACATTCCCATCGCTAACTATATAAGCCAAACCATTTTGCGCACTCTTATTTTGCTCACAGAACATTTGTACAGTTTATTCACTTCATCATAAAAATTAGTTAACTAATCTTTGGAAGAAATACAAGACTGGTTTTCTACCAGGCCTTGATGAAGTTTCAGATGGAAACTTCTATGAACTTTAGCACCCAAAGGCTAAAGGATTCTTATCAACCAGCTTTGTGAAAGCAATATATCGTTTGGACTGCTTTGTAAAAACCAAGATTCCTGCCTCATTCCTATCGGTATTGCCAATCCCATTTAAATTTCTAAACATTTAACTTCTTTTTCACTAAGCCATGATAGGGATTATTGCAGCTGTAGGTTGAGGGGATGTCAGCAGCAACATGTTAGCATTCTCAGTGACTTCGACGCAGCCTGCAGGTTGGCCCTCACTTTCTCCATGCCTTCTTTTCCTAGACGAAACCCACACGATGGCCAGTGACACCAGCAGCCTGGTACAGTCCCACACGTACAAGAAGCGCGAGCCGGCCGACGTACCCTACCAGACCGGGCAGCTTCACCCCGCCATCCGGGTAGCAGACCTGCTTCAACACATCACGCAGATGAAGTGTGCCGAGGGCTACGGCTTCAAGGAGGAATATGAGGTGAGTGGGCTTGGCACCAGGGCCCCCTCTCAGCCTTCCTGTGCATCATGCCAGGAACTGTACTCACAACTGACCCTGACAGCCAGTGGGGTCGCACCGGGGCTGCCAGAAAGAGACCAGGCATTTCAGCCACATGGCTCCATTTTCATCTGGAGGTAAGATCTATTACCAGGAAGCTAACATATGTTAAACAGAAAAAGGAGAGCCACTTCACTTTTTCTCTTATTCTGCATGATGTGCAATGAAAACAGAGCCCTTTCAGGCTCTCTTCCTCATTGTCAATCACTTTGTTGGCTTTTCCTGTGATTAACTATGATATTAAATCCTAATAATTTTGTAGTAGTTTTCTCAGGAAGAGATTATCCACTTAAAACAATTATAGACCAGCCAGTGATGTCATGCGGTAGAGATCAGAAGGACTGGCTAGTGTCATAGTTGCGACAGCTGCTATGTCCTGCCAAACCAGAGAGTATGTCATTGTCCTGGGATCTCATGCGTATAGCTTTCAGGGCATCCCAGGAATGGTGATATTCTCTTACTCTCTACAAAATGTAGGGCTCATCTCTTCCACTTCCTGTCATTAGCTAATTCTTTTGGAAAGTCATTCAAGAACTGAAAAGAATGAATTGATTTGAAGAAGTCTGATTCAAAGAAGCTCGTGTAACTTGAGTGTATGAGTGGGAGGAATAGGTTTCTCTTTTTACCTTATCAAAATTAGTTCACAGTCATTGCTGAAGATAAAGTAGCATGCTCATAGTAAAAGTAGGATTATATAGATATGTGGGTTTTCTTTTTAAATCCTAGAATGTATTTCTGGTCGTGTATCCACCTGACTAGCTCACAATTGGAAAACATCTTGTCTGCAATAAGAGTATTTTTGAAATCAGTTCTAACCATCTACATAGCCTACAACTTTCAAACTGCTGCTTTCTCCTCCTAGGGAATACTCATGATACTTCACTTTAGGTCCCAGATGCTGTGTTGTCTTAGGTTTAGTTCCATTTCCGAGCTTAATGGTCAGATTCAGTACAGCAGTGAGAGACATGCACCGCAATGGCCAGTCTTCTTTTAAGACTAGATCTTTGGCCCAACACAGACAAATGCACACACTTTGCTGACATGTACATTCTCCTGTGCTGCCAATGGACCTCTCTTCAGAAGAGCAAAGCCAAGGAAACTAACTCCCACCAGCTCCCAAGTATTTGATTTAAGTCCATGGAAATATTTTCAGATGAAGTTCTGCATTTTAGCAACCCTGAAATTCTTATGTAGCAGTTATTTTACATTTACCTTTAGCACTTTATAACTCAGTGAAATTGACTGCCTTTGCATATTTCCTCATGCACTTGTAAAAGCCAGCATAGGAATTAAGAGGATTAAGAGTAAGACTTCCAAAAGCATTAATATCTTATGAAAGACAAAATTAGGTACTGAGAAAATATAAGGCTAGTGAGTAGAGGTGATATCTGAGTTCTATCCAATATTCTGAATGCAGATATTGCTCAAGTGTTCATTAAAGATATTAATGTCACACAGATTAGTTACAGGTTTAAATAATTCATAAAATAACCTGATTCTAATTTTCCATGGATTATTTAAAAATACCTACCTTGGAACTTCCTGTAACACACTCTAGATGATACATATTTGAAAGTGTGCATAAAAATATTTCCTATTCATGGTATCCTGCAGAAATATGATTTGTAGTTGCAAAATGAAACAATTTATATTCATTTTAAGCATATTATAATTGACAATTCAATGATTTGTTATACTTTGAAGTAAAATGTTAATTAATTACATTTCAAAATGCTCTTTTTCTCATCTAGCTGCTCAGTGGATTACAGAGGACTGCTTAAAAGAACTATATATAAGTGTATCAAATCATCACATTATGCACCTTAAATTTACATGTTATATACCAATTGTATCTTCATAAAGCTGGGGGAAAAGTTAATACTTTTAAACACCAAAGCCATTGTCAGTTTTTAAAAAAGAAAAAGAAGGAATGAAAAAAAGAACATATGCTAGAAAGGAAAGTAGGAACAAATAAGGTGCTCTTAGGAGAAATATGAAATATAAAATTTTCTTAATAATACTTGTAGCACTGAATAATTTTCAGACTATGAAATGCCCCCCCAGGGAGGGTGCCTATGTTGGCAGGAGGACCATGATGGGACCGAGTGAATGGGACTGAGGAGTGATGCTGGTACGTGGGTAAACTGCACAGTGACTGCAGGGGGAAGGGGAAGCCTATTAAGCCGTGAGTCACCTCTAGCTTGGGTCATATCTTTGGCATCCTTGCCTGTGTGTGTTGCTGAACTACATGCCCAGATCTCTTCCAGAGGCACAGCCCTGCTGAGGGGCGTTACAGGAGCACTGAGAGGTTCCCAGCTGTATTTACCCTGATCTACGTTCTCTAACTCCAGGGAATATTTATTCTGGTGTGAATCTGGAAAGTCATAACACAGTTAGTTTTTTAAGTCTACTTGCGTTTTAGAACTCTGCCCAAAGGTACTTCTTTGAATCACAAGGTATGCGTCTGTCCCTCTAACCTGCACGAGAGTCAGGAGTGCTGTGCTCCCCGGCGCAGTGTGAATCTCTCAGGGCAAATGCTGAGAAGCCGTGGCATGAGGCACAGGCCCTGGCGCTGGACTGCCCGTGTTGCAGCTCAACTCTGCTTCCTACCACTAGCTGTGTGACCGTGCGCAAGTTATCTAACCTCTCTGGGCCATCTATAAAATAGAATAACTATGGTGTCAACCTCATGAGGATTAACCCACTTAATGCATCATAAATGCTAGACTTGTATCTGACATTCAGTTGAAATGTTAACTAGTAAAAGAGAAAAATACTAATACAGAGTGGGGCAAAAGTAGGTTTACAGTTGTTTGTATGGAAAATAATACAGTAATAAATACTCATACAATAATAAGCTGTGTTTTATCTACTCACAACTGTAAACCTCTTTTTGCCTCAACCTGTATAAGATCTGAGAACCGAAGTTCACAGGGTGTTCTTTAGCGGGAAACTGTCATATTGCGGTCCAGAGCATCGCTCATTTCTGGTGTTCAGCACTCTGACGAAAGGGCTCAGTACCTTTTTACTTTAGCTCCAAGGCTAAGTAATTTCCTTCATATGTCATCAGAAGTCCCCGTTAAAAAGTAACTTACATAAGTAGGTAGGTTTGATTCTGTGGATGAAGTTTAAGATCTTAGAAAATAAATAGTTTTAAATATATGCTACTACCTTTCACGGCTAACACTATTTTCATATCTGGTAGGAAAGTCCTAAGGAGTGGTGTAACTGGAGACTACACAATACTCTTAAGAAAAGGTTCTACTGGTATTTTCGGCAAGGCAGGCTTTAGGGGAAAGTTTAATAAATTGTACTTAATCCACCAGAGACCGTTAACCACGTGCTGTGCCTCTGACACTGCTGGGCACCCTGCCCTCAGGAAGCTCACTCTGAAGGAGGAAGCAACCACATGGTGCCTGAAGTGGCTTAAACCCCACAAGAGAACTTTGCAGTGGTGCCCTTAAGGTCTCTGGGGGCACCTGAGTCAGCCTGGGGTGCAATACTGGGCAAGGATGACTTTTTCCTTGAAGGATGAGCAGGAGTTGACCAGAGGGTGAAAGAGGGCAGATTTGTTGTAAATACAAAAGAGAACGGGATGCCCTGAGAGATTAGCCTGAATCCTAGGAGGGGCTGGCAGATGCAGATGTCAGGGCTCCATCGTGAAGGGTCCTATATGTCTTACCAAGGAGCTACGATGTGATTCTGGAAGCCACAGGAAGGGAAGAAAGACACAGATATAACATGAGTCTCTCACCTGTACTTGGATGCAGATCAGTTTACTGCAAACTGCTTAGTTTTTAAACATTATTTGTGCAAGACACATAGGAATTAACTGATTGAAAAAAAAATAATAATCAATACCCAAAAAAGAAAAGGACAGAGGGAAAATGTATTACTGAGGAAGTATACTGTGAACTGCATTGCACTGCCCTTGTTCAAAAATGCTATGGCGTGCTTGGATTAGACCCTGGTTGAAGACTGAACCTTACCTGGTATTGCATGTCAAGAAAGTGTCCCGTTGCTGCTCTCAGTGTAATCATCCCATCGGTCTCTCTGGTTTTCTTCAATCCAGGTATGTTGGGGAAACCAGCCATCTAGTTGTAAAATAGTTTCGAAACAGTGACTTTTTCTCTGTTGACAGTGTTTCAACCAGTTCATCTTTATCTTTTTCAAGACAAAATGTCTGAAAATTGGCTTGAACACTGGGAGGATTTATTACTGCTCAAGTAGATGACAGAAGTGTGTCCAAACAAAAGGGAAAACGTGTGGTGGAGTTGAGACAGAGCAGCACTCAGTGCATATTCTGTGTTTGATTTTGTTCTAACAAGATCGTCATATGGCACATCTCACCAGGGAAATGCAGTAATTTGATTCAAAAGAAACTCAGACATGAATCACAGTAAAAAAGCAAACATGCTGAATTGAATAGAAAATGGCATGTCATCTGTGGAGAGTGGATCAGGGACTTGTGGAGAAAGACCAAGTAGAAAGGGCAAGTCTGCTGCACAAGAGGAGCTGGTTCTTTCTCCCAGCAAGCAGAGTGGTCTGTGCTAACTCCTTGGGGGAAATCTGTGGGTTTACCAAACATGAAAAAAGGAGGTAGCTGCACTTAAGGGGAACTGCATAGGACTGAGTCGTCCTCCCCTACAGACTTCTGGGCCTAAACCAAAAAGGGAGATTGCCATGAAGCTATAGCTCTCACCCCATCCTGGGTGTCCTGAGCCCGCCACTGCTCACTGCTTCCGCAGCGGTAGAGCTGGCATGCCCCACACTGCCATGGCCAGTGAGACGGGAGGGGGCCCCACCTCCCCGGTGGCCCTGCAGGGTTGGAGAGTGAGGTTTCTAGTCCCCCTAACACCTTCTTTGGTCCTCGGTTTGGGGTTTGTTTGTTTTTTAATTCATCCTACATTTCTAGGGATCCAAGCAGAAAGAGATTAACCTTCAGACAAAAATAGTCATGTGATTCTGAAAGAATACAATTTGCTGTCATTGTAAAATTAAGATAAAGGAAGGACAATTTAAAACTACTCTCAGGTAGGGATCCACAAAAACACGGATATAACTGTTTTATTAGCTAATAATAACACTCTAGGATACAAAAATTCATTTTCCAATTACTAGAGCTGAAACTTATAAACCTAAGTAACTTCTGGCATCCTACTCTCAAAAAGTATGTATGTGTGTATCTAAATAACATAAATATTTAAATATATTTAGAAAAACATCATCTTTTCTACCCCACCTATTTTAATCCTATGTATAATATATCTCCAGGGTACAAACAATGATGACTAACTTTGTAATTGAATGTGAAGATTGTTTTTTAGCTCCTTAGTTAAACTGAGAAATTGAAGACATCATGCCAAAATCTTCAGGCTTAAGTACAACTATGCATTTTTTTCTAAGGAATCTGATTTTTTTTTAAATATGTCTTATAGCTTCTTATAGATCTTTTTTGTAATGTATGAGTTGTATGTATATTTTGCCTTCTCATCCTTTCCCCTGTTTTCTAAGTAAAACAGCTGACTTTGTTAAATGCAAGCACAACGTTATATTTAATGCCTTTGCTAACAGGAGTCCCTCCTCATCCACAAGGGATGCATTCCAAGACCCCAGTGACACCTGATACTGTGGATAGTACCAAACACTTTGTATACTATGTTTTTCCCTATACATCATACCCACGATAAAGTTTAATTTATAAATTAGGCACAGTAAGAGATTAACAACACTAACTAGTAGTAAAGTAGAAGAGTTACAACAATATACTGTAATAAGTTATATGGACATCTGTGGGGCCACTCCTAAATAAAGTAAGGGTCACTCGAACACCAGCGCTGCATGTGATTGATTACCAGGATGGTTACCAAGCGACTGGTGCGCAGGGGCGTGCGCAGCGTAAAGACACCGCACAAAGGAGTGATTCTCGCCCACGCGGGATGGGGCAGGATGTGCGTGATTTCAGCACACTACTTAGAACAACCTGCAACTTAAAACTTATGAATTGTTTATTTCTGTAATTTTCCATTTAATATTTTTGGACCACGGTTGACCACAGGTAACTGAAACTGGAAAGTAAACCACGGATAAGGGAAGGACTACTATATATTTGACAAAGTTGTGTGAAGTTAAGAAGGAATTATCATTAAAACATCTCACTTGGCCACTAAAATCTGTTTTTTATTTACTTGCCTCCCACTTCAGGGAAGCCAATGAAACCTTAAAAAAAAAAAAAAAAACACTCCCTGAAAACCACCTCTTCTCTGTGGAGGCTGCAGTTAACAAGTCCCCTTTCAAATGCCCTTAGACAGGACAGGCCTTGGCTGGGAGGACAGGACCCAGCCTTAGCGGCACTGGCAGCAGAGCATGGAGCAGAGGACCCAGGCGCCTGTTTCTCCCTGGTGGGAGGTTAGTTGGCAGAGGGAGAATGGAATGGCATGTACTTTTGGGAAAGTTTTAAAAGCAGAACACATCAGCCCCTCTGTTGAGTTTTGAAAGAAGGGGCAGGGCAGGTAGAATGCAAGTGACTTTGTGGTTCGTGGAACCGCTGCCTGACACAGCCGGGGCGGAGGGACCTCCTTCAACTCACCTGCAGCCTACCCACTTTTCAGATGTGCTTTTCAGTTCCCAGTTCACATTCTCAGGCACCAGCTGAGTCGATCGATTGCCACAATCAGTGCAGGTTATTTTCTATCCCACAGGATACAAAATAAAACCATTGAAGGTAAAGATGAGTTGTGGGGAGCACTGGCAAGCACTGTAAATGCGTTGAGAATCACAACAGCTATGCCTCCAATGGTTGTAGCAACCAAGTGAGTTTTGACATGATTTTTCCTATAATTATTATGATGATACAGAGCCAGGTCCATAACACAATGATAAAAACTCCTGACATTTTGAGGCTTCTTCAAGCTATTTGGGACAAGTCAAGTGCATGCAATACTTTCTTGTAAATAAAAGTTTCTGCATGTTTTTAAAGAGTACACTAGAGAGGGTTGATTATACCATGAATACTTTTTTTTTTCCTAAACTACAAGTATGAGAGTCTGTTTAATTTGTGACTTGCTCCATTTTGTCATGGTAGCTTTCAAGATCTCTTAGGTGTTAGCTGTTTTTTTTTTTTTTTAAATCCAATTTCCTTTTGCCCATGATCCTGATAATATCATGTATAAGCTCAAACTTCAGAAAATTTTATCAGAAACTGTTATTTCCTATGACTGTCCATCCTCATTCTGATGACAGTTCATGATGATAGTTCTGATGAGGTAGACATTTTCCAATTTGTTTGAGACACTTCTAGTCAGTCAACTGTCTGGTTTTTATTTTGAAGCTGGGTATTAGAATTTTTCCCTGCGCTGGGGGGTTAAGCACTTTTCCCATTTGTTCACATGCTTTTAGTGTCAGATGTCATCCACCTTAGGGCCCAGCCCAGAAGGGACTGTAAATGTGCTGATGTCCTAGCACCTGCTGACCTCACAAGTATCTGGGACCACTTGGATGGTGTCACCTCCCACAAACATGGTCTGGCAAGTTTCAGCCTAGTTGTCATTTCCCCCTCCCTCTCCCTCACCGCTACATCAGCAGGTCACAAGTCCTGACTACTTTCTCTACCGTCCATTTTTTGTTCCATCCCTTCCTCTCAGATCCCACTCGCCTGGCCCTTGTCTCTGGCCTGCACCATTGTAAGAATCCTCAACTAACTGATCTCTTGACATTTAGTCTCCCTCTTCAAATCTGTCCTCCACTCTGCAACCAATTTTCCCTGTAGAGCTCAGATGTTATCACGTTTGACTCATGCTCAAATATCTGCTGTGGATCCTTCCAAAAATAAACTCTTAATGCATGGCATACTCAGTCCTCCATGATGTGAGCTCAGCCTGTATTCCAGGCTTTTGTTTTAACTACAGCTACTTTTCACCATGCGCCTTATGGTCTAGCACTTCTAAATTACTCTCCGTCTCTCACACTCCAAACACCTTATTGTCTCTGAACTGTGCTTCATGTTATGGTTCTGCCTAGGGTGACTTCTGGCTCCTTCTTCATTTGCCAAGTCCATTCAGATCCAGCTCACATATCACCTCCTCCTGAAGCCTTCCCTGATCTCCCAGTTAGGAACCACCATTCCCTTCACAGTTTCATAGCTCTGCGTTTGAATGGCATAGTAGGCAACATATTAATTGATAATACAGTGATAATAAATATATTAATGATAATATAGTAAGCATGTTAACTGATGATACAGTGGACAGTACATTAATTGATAATACAGTAGATAATAATTGATAATACGATGGGCAATGTATCAATTTATAATACAGTAGGCAGTACATTAACTGATGATATAGTAGGCTATATATATTAACTGATTCAATAGGTGTTTGGCAAACACTGTTATTTTATATTTGCTGAATTGATTTCTGTGTATTTAAATACATATACTCCCTAGAAATGGAAATGAAGTTAAAAATAGATAGAACTAGTAAATATACATATGTTCAGAATGGTACAGATGATCAGGAAAGCTCAAGTGAGTTAGTGGCACCTAAGCAGGAAAAGAAACTCTGCTGACCAACTTGAACCTTACTGATACTTATCATTTAAAAATAGCAAGAATGGATGTGGGTTCTGTCTGATCATTTTACCCATTGAATGCCAACCATATGTTTAAAAATTTCAGGATAAATATTTGTTATCCATGTTTGCTTTAAATTTGTTATTTGTTACTGCTAATAAAAATAATAGAAAATTATTTAGATGAAACTCAGTGCAGTTCATAACGTGATTATTCCAAGGGAGAGACTGTATCATCATACAGTTTCAAGGCTCAGAAAGGGAATTTGTGTTATCACAGCCGTATTTTAGTGGGAAGCAAGGTGTTGAGGAATAGACTTTTCATAGTCTTGCTTGGCTCCTAGAATTTTGATGATGGTGTTGATGGCAACTACCTTGGTCTGACAGCTAATCTTTCAGCACTGGACAAGGGTACACAGAGAGAGAGAGAGAGAGATTTCTAACCACAGGCTATTGTATTATCATAGTACCCATTTTACAGGTGAGGAAATGACTCCAAATTTACGTAACTTGTCCAAGGCCATCCTGCTATGGAGTAGTAGAATTTATTTCATAATATATTGACCCTAAAGTCCATGTTCTTTCCAACACACATCACTTCCTATACAACACCACAGGGATATAGACCTATGGAGATTAACCTTGTGTTTTATTGATTTGACTTGTGATTTCATGGCAAGAGTGTTATTTTTCCTCTGTGTGGTTTTGTTTGCTTTGAATTGCTCTCTCCTTTGGCAGAAGACCCACCCAGCCCTTGTGGCCCCATTGACACTACCAGCTGCAGTGTGTTTTAACATCTCAGCCACAGCAGATGCTGCCCATTAACCTCGCTCAGTCCCCAGCTCCGAAAGCGAGGTTATCCCAACATTGTTCCTCTCCTGCTCTGGTTTCGCATTGTCGAAAGATGAAGCAAAATCATTCTGCAGATATCCACCAGCCTGGCTCATCAAAACCCACCAGGACCAGCTATAAGCTAAAATCAAGCTATAGCTCTTGAGAGCATAGATTCTAAATGCCACCTCCCTGGATTATTTCTGCCAACCAACCCAGCAGAGGGGAAAAAAGAGGAGAGGGGAGAAAAATGAATGTGTAAGTTTGAGTTGTGGGTGAAGGCCAAGGTTTTCTACAAGATCACTATGGAATGGTGACTGTTATGTTACCTGGATCTCTGTTACCTATGATAACAGGATATCCTCTCTTAATTGTATCACATTAACTAGATTTCTGGCCTCCAAGCAGAGCCAAGGTAGTATCTTTAAACTTCAAATAACTGATACAAAAAATAACCAATGGAAAAGTTGATTATTTTCCCCAAACAATAGTGTTGTATAGTGCAAAGGACAACAGATTATTCAGAAGACTTGGATCCCAAGTCTTTGACCTATCATGTCACCAAAGAGTCCCTGCTGAGACCCTAACACTGGACCCTTGAGCAAATCACTCAACTGCACTGAAGCAACTCAGTCAGTCGTGAAGACCACATGCTCACTAAATGTCTCTGATAACTGGTGGTGCTGTCCCCTCAGCGATGCCAGCCTCCTCGTTTGGCTGATGTGGTTCTCCGGATGGGATGCGTTCCAGTGGGTGGTGGTCACTGCTGCATAGAGACCATCACTGAGACCCACAGGCAGTTCTCTGGCTTCCTCTTGCAGTTTTGAGTTTGTTCAGCATTTCTCATCCTTTTTATCTTTTCCTCCTCTCTCTTCCCCATTTCAACCCATTCCCTTTCTCCCTTCTAACCCCAAGCCCATCTCCAAACACTGGGAACTCTGAGCTGAGAGGATATGGTAATGAAATTAATATATATTTGTATCAAGCCCTCAAGTGTCTGCAATGTGTTTATGATCATAGTTCCATTACCTCTCTAGTCCCCACCGTCCCAGTTCGTACAGACCATGAATAATAAGGAAATACATGGGTTAAATGTTTCAGATTACTTTATTTAATATTTTATAGTGTATAAATTCACATTATTGTCACATGTATTATTCAGACCAAAATAATACTGAATCTGAGCAGCCCATAATCTTTTTGACCTGTCATATCACTGAAAAGAAAGAGAATATGCTGACTTTTTCAGTTTCTTCTATTGAACCATCTGAAATAAAAGTGGTTTTATATCCATAGTGGAATTCATCTGTATTATTCAATATCTTAACAATTTAAAAAACTTCTTCACCCCCTTTATCTTCTGTTGTTGCCCTTTAGGGACACATGGAAAACCTTTTATCTGCTTACTTCAGGGAAATTATACAGGAGATATTGAATAATTATAATGTATTCATTGTTAATTATAAATACATAGCATATATTTTTATATGTATTGTATTTATAAGCTTTAGGTAATTATGCATTTGATTTCCTTGACAATTTTATGGCCTCTTGCCAATTTTATGGCCTAAATATTTTACTTGGCTAATTACTAAGTATATTTTAAGCTTACTTCTTAAAACATGAAGAGAATATACTATAAATCCAATTAACATAATTTATCTGCCTAATGAGAATGCTTACTTTTCTTTTTTTTCTCTATTTTAACAATAAAAAACAGTTGTAAGGATAGAGAATAACAAAATATTCTTTGTAAGGTTTGCATAATTTATTTTTTTTTTACTTTAAAAGCAATACATAATTTTTGAAAGAAATTTGAAAATTTTAAGCAAGCTATAAAGAAAGATAAAATCACCCATATTGATTTGGGTGATTGTTATCATACAAATTGTTATCAATTTTTAGTGAGTTTCCATCCAATATATTAATGTGTTAGAACCTTCATAATATTATATCATAAGTGTTTTCTATGTCTTTGCTGTGGACACTGCTAAGAATAATTCTTTGAATTTATGTTCATTATCTTCTATGGATGGATTTCAAGAGGTGGAATTACTGGTTCAAAATGTGTAAGATGCTTAAGGTTCTTTTTGTATACTGACCACTTGCTTTCCGGAAAGATACCAATTCACATTCGCCATCAACTCTCTCCCTAAGAGTGCTTACCTCAACACACTGGCACTAAAATCAGCATTATTTTTTTTTTTAATCTTTGCTAGTTTAATAGGTGAACAGAGAGTATCTCATTATTGTTCCATTTGAAACTAGACATGTCTTCATATGTTTACTGGCCATGGGAAAATTTTCTTCTTTGAATTGTTCATGTGCTTTGCCTCTTTTTTAACTAGTTATGAAAGTCTCTTGTGGACTTGTATGACCTCTTCTGTGGCTGCCCTGCTTTTCTTTAGCAATATGTTGATTGTCCTAGGCTCTCTGCTTCCACAATTTAGAATTACCTTTTACACAGAAAATGTGCACATTACATACAGTCAGCTCCATGAAAAGCTGTGTAATTTTGTTTGGAATTGCATGGGATCCATTTATAAAACTTGGGAGAATTACTTCTTGCTAATATTGGATCTTCCTATTTGTTCATGGTTTCTGCTTCCATTTATTTGGATCTACTTTTATATTTTTCAATAAAGTTTCAAAATGTTCTCATAAAATCCTGTACCCCTTTTAGTTATGTGTACTTTTTTGTCATGGCAATAGTATCTTTTAGTGTTATATTTTCTTTTTATTGCAGGTGCACAGAGTACGTATACATACATGCTTGCTATTATCTTTTACGTATTGCCCCTCTGTCCAGAACCATGTTTTGGTAGTCTTCATCTCAACCATTTTTCTGTAGATTTTTCTAGAATTTGCTCTGGAGCAATCATGTGAGTTCTCATTAGTGACTGTTTTGTTTCTTTTTAATCCTATGTAATTTATTTTTTCTTGTTTATAAAGCTGACTGGAACCTTCAAGACAACACTGAATAAACCTTAGGGTGGCAAGCATCATTGTTTTGGACTTGATTTTTAGAGGAAGGGCTTTAATGATTAACAATTACTCATTGTTAGGTTAAGGATATTCTCTTTCATTCCTAGATTATTAATATTATTTACCATGGGTAGATAATAAATTTGATAAAGTAACTTTTCAGCATTTATTGCTATACAAATTAATGATTTGACTTCTCTTCATAATATGTTAGCATGGTGAGTTAATTAATGTAATCAATATTCTAATATTGAACTAACCCTTCATTCCTGAGATAAGCCTAACATAGATATGATACATCAAATATTGCTGAATACTGCTCACTAATGATTTTTGCACCTATGTGTGTGAGTGACTAGTCTCTTAATTATCTTCACATTTCCATTTTCTCATTTTAGAATGAAAACTATATCTGCTTTTTAAGATGAATGAATAGCATTTTGTAGTTTTTCTAACCTCTCAAAAGAGTTCATCTACAATTCAAATTATCTTTGGAACTTGCCTGTAAAACTGGCTAGGTTGGGCAGTTCCCTCATAAAATTTTCAATTACTAATTTTTAATAGAAACAGGACTATTCTGGACATCTAGTTTTTCTTAAGTTAATTTTTAGTTAATATAGTCATAAGAATTTTTTAATTTAGAAGCATATTATTTTTTTAAGTACTTATGTTCTTTTTTCCTTTATCATCATTAATATTGTTTATCTGTGCCTGCTTTCTTTTTTCTTAAATATTCTTGTTATCAGTTTGTTGGTTTTATTAGTTGTTTCAACAAAATAACTTTTGACTCTGTTTATCTTTCATATTACATTTAAATTTTTTTCTATTTCTGTTCTTTATTAATTTCTTTCTACTTTTGAGTTATTCTGTTCTAATTCTTAAGTGGTATTAAACACATTAATTTTTAACCTTTTTTAAATATAAATATTTATTTAAACTATTAATTTCACCTCTAACAGTTGAGCATTACTATCATTGACTATTATTTTTAAATTTTCACTACAATTTCTTCTTTGATCCATAAATTGTATAGAGCACATGAGTACAAGAGTGTTGGTTTTATTTATCATTGTATTGGAACATTTTTTGTTAACTTTTTATTAATGATTTCTAACTTAATTGCATTGTGATCAGAAAAAATTCATTGAAATTGGTAGACACTATTCAAAGTGTTATACGTGGTCAATTTTCTTAAATATTTTACATATTCTTAACAATGTCAAGTGAACTGTTCTATGTATTCTTTATATCAAGCTTTTAAAAAATTTGTTCAGATTTTCTCTATACTTACTAGCTTTTTGTCTATCAGTTACCAAAAGAGATAGGTTAAAAGAGGTCATATACATTGAAGTTGAGCTGTTGAGGCAACACAAATTTAGAACTGTCATCTCTTCCAAGTGGATTGAACATTTCATATTTAGGCATGATACCATTGGCTTTAGCAATATTTTTGCTTTACAGTTTATCTTGCCTAATTTTAATTTATCTATGCCAGATTGTTTCTAATTATAGTATTTTCCTGAAATATATTTTCAGCCTCTCATTTTAATTGTCTCTTGTAAATGAGCATGTAGCTGGATTTTATTATTTCTGTGAAGTTTTAGAGCTTTTACCTTTAAATCTGCTACTTAGTATATTTTTAAATTTTTTTACTTGTATATTTGAATTCATTTATGTAACTTTATTTTATGAGTTGTCTGTTTCACTTTTTCTTATGCTTCTTTCCCAAACCTGCCTTTTCTTGCCTATTTTTAATTAATTGAATTTTATTTCCCCTCATTCTATTTTTTCCTCTACTAATTTGGAAATTAGACATTCTGTTTTACTAGTCAATATAGAAATATAAGCACACATATTTTAAAATCTAGAAATAATTTAATTGCATAACATTCTTTGCATAAGTTTCTTTCTCTCTAAATATCTCATGATAATGGATTCCCTTATAACAAAGTTTCCCTAGAATTTATAGCATCTACAAGGTAGTATTTATTTCATTTGCCCATTCATGCATTCAGCAGATGTTTACTGAGAACTCCCAGTGGTAGGTTGTAGGATTTATTATTTTTTATTATTTTATTATTGTTCAAGTAGAGTTGTATGCATTTACCCCACCACCACACCCCAGCCATTTCCACCTCCCTCCCCTGATTCCACCCCTCCTTGGTTTTGTGCACGTGTCCTTTACAGTTTTTCCTGAAAGCCCTTCCCCCTTTCCCCCACATTATCTCCTCCCACCTCCCCTCTGGTTACTCTCAGATTGTTCTTAATTTCAATCTCTCTGGCTATATTTTGCTGGCTTGTTTGTTTTGGTGAGTAGGTCCCACTTACAGGTGAGGTCATACGGTATTTATCCCTCACCTCCTAGCTTACTTCACTTAGCATAATGCTCTCCAGTTCATTCCATGCTGTTGCAAAGGGAAGGATCTCCTTCTTTCTTTCTGCTGCATAGTATTCCATTGTGTAAATATATCACAGTTTTTTCATCCATTTGTTTATTGATAGGTACTTGGTTTCTGTCCTTAAGACCACCTCTATTTATTTTCTCCTCCAGGAGTATTAGGAATCTACCAAAGTCTCCATCAGTTTCTTATATCCTAAAACCATGCTTTCAACTTGGCTGTCACATAGTCCCAATGCTTGTGACATGGACCTCTGCTACCCTTTGCCCTTGATACCCACCATGGTTGTCATTCTCAGCCACCATCCTTCCGTTATTGGAGATGTTTTCTGCAGCAGCCAGTTATTGCATTTCTCTCATCCAATAGCAGACCACTCACCTCTGTCTTTGCCCTCCAGTTTTTTGCCTTTTTGCATGTCCACATAGGATGTACATATAAAATGGAATGGACGTTCCTATCTAATTTCCCTTACTACATGGATCTCTCTAGTCTTGATCATTGGTGTGAACCCCTTGCTAATTTGATTTTCCTCAATGAATTGTAATGGTTTTGAAAAATTAGATTCTATATTCCAGTGCTCATTTCCCTCTTCTTTCATGCTTCCCTGGGCTCATCACTCATCTTCCTCGCTCTTGTCACTGCCCCGAAGCCTGGACTTCAGCCAGGCCCACACATCTCTCATCACAGCTCCCATTTCTTCTTCCCTTCCTTCCACTGGTGAGCCTTTGAATCTTCGTCTAAAAGCTCTAATTTTTTGAACAAGATTGTCCCAGTGGAAACATCATCTCTAGTGTCAGTGGTAGGGGGAATCAGCAGGTACAATGGTAATAATTGAGATATATATATATGGGGCTTTGATAAGTATACTTGTAGTTCAAGGCTGCCTGTATTTAGAAACAGTGCAACTTGTCCTGTAAGTCTGATGAACAGAAAGAAAGAGGAAATGGAATTGGATAAACAATTTAAAACTGATAGAAAAGTACTTTACTGAGAAGCCTCATACAGTTAGCCCGTTTTCCGCTCCCTTTCAGAATTCCTCTGAATGCTAATGTTGACAGTGAGCGTGCAGGCCTGTAATGTTTCCCTTCCAGTCCTGCAGCTCCCAGTGTGCTTGAAACCATGTCACTGTGCTCGGAGCACCGGGTGGCTCTGGCGGATGAGCTGGCTGGCATTGCTCACTGTTGTGCTGCTCCAGGCTTTGCTGGTAGGGAGTAAATCTGTCCTGGAGTCTTCGTGGCTTATGCTTTGTTGAGGATCTTGATGTCCAATTTGTCCAACTTTTTGTTTATAGCTTGGCACAGATCTCATTAATATTATTGACCCCTAACCCATTTTAAAGAGCATTGGGTGGGTTGCAGAACATGGAATGTGATCTGTTTTTCCCTAAATAAAAATTTTAATTTATTTATTTGAGTTCCAGCCATGATTACTGCTTTGGTCAGATAATGTTAATGCTTTTTTTTAATGCCAATAGGTGACATCAGTGTTCCCGTAACGTAAATGACTCTTCATAATTGCTTTTCCAGTGCTTGTCCCATATGACTCTCTCCAGTACTTCTGCCTCCAAAATGTTTGAGTTGTGGCTGTCATGATTCTTGTGAACTGGCAATTATGTCGAAACAATTTAATCAGTGCTTGAGCTGTGCTAGCATTGCTCTGGGAAGACCATTTTTCAGAATGTCATCCCTGTAAGCATTTGTTAAATAATTAGACCTATACACACTTTCCCACATGGTCTCTAGAAGTATTGTTGGACGTACAGAGCCTTACAGACAAAGCCTGTTCATCACTGTGAGTGCCAGAGCACCCTCTAAGGAAAGAAAATTTTGAGCAAAGGTGAATAAGGATCAGTTATTTGTCCACAAGAATATTCCTGCAATGTCACTGTGAAGAGCTTGCATACATAATTAATTGAGAAAGACCTCACTGGGATTTTGATTAACATCAGACACCATTCCAGCATCGCAGGTTGAAGGGTCACTGGCGGGATCTCCCCCTAATTTTTGGGACACATGTGATTATCCTTCAGCATGTAGTCATTGTGGAAAACATGTTTCTCTGCAACCTGCAACTGGTAGGTGCTGTCAGAAAGTGACTGCATAAAAAATTAGTACGAGATTTTAAAACTGTGATTAAATGGATAATAAAAAGCAAAGCATCCTCTTTCAAATATGTCTATTTGATCTATGAGAAGGCTGATAATGAAAAAGTCAAAACTTTAGTGGTTCCAAGAGACTCTCTTGTATTCAGATCTTTGCAGAAAAACAAATATAAAAGCAGATAAGGAAAGGAATTGTTCTGTTGTTTAGATGAAATGAATGCAGGCAGAAAGTCTTAAGATTGCAAAACATTTGAAAGAAGAGCCCTGTGACTTCTGTTGTTATCCAGGTCTCTCATTCAATCAATTGCACTGTGGTGGCTACGAAATAGGAGACGCGAACATTTAAAAAGAGGTATCCCCTGTGTCCTTGTGCTGCCTGACATAAGGGTGCACTTGGCTGTGGATGCCCCTTCTGATGCACCTCTGAGAGCCTTCTCCTCCTGCAGAAAAGGGTGTTGGTATCTGCCTCACAGGATTGTTGTGAGACTGATAGTCTGTGTGTGTATCTCTGTCTGTGTAAACATATAGATAGATGTTTTTCACTTTGTTACAGAACTGGTCTCTCTATTACTGGATCACTCACTACCAGAGACATCAAGCCAACATCTATGATCAAATCAATTATTATACCATCCCCAGGCTTGGCTTTTTTGAGTCACGTTGAAATCTTACTCCGTTAAGAAACCCTGTGTCTAAACCACTGGGTGGTTATGACTCCCCACCCCATTGGTAAGCTCCATCTCAACTCTCCTTAAGGCCCCTTCTTTTGTCATAAAATGTTTCACTCAGGTCAAGTCACCTCCTCCCCCTCTCTCCCCTCATTTCCACACCTCTGTCTTTGTGGCAGGCATCATTTGCCTGTACTGGGAGCTCATTTCTGTCCCCCACTCCCTTTTCAGGTTTTCTTAGTTGGTTCTTCAAGGACCAGGTCAAGTCCTGTCTCCATGAAGCCTTCCCCCATTCGCTCATTCAGCCCTCACTGGTCTCTTCTTTCTCCAAAACTTTATAGCGCATGAGAGTCCATGCTGCATGATTTAGCCTCTGTGTGCTACTCTTCACTGTTTGCTTTCTGATTCGTGAGTGTTACAACTGGATTGTATCTCCTCCAAGAAAGAGTCCTTTTGTTTTTTTGCTAGAATCTCTACAATGCTTAGCACCTAGAAGGAACAGTGGTTGACTGTTTTGGGCACAAAACTCTTTATTGGATGTCTTATGATATGTTAGCAAAGGACAGTGATACTGAAATTCAACAACCAATTATTATAATATCATGGTTTTGAAAATTAGTAGAACCACATGGTGGACCTCTTCATGGTGGTAGTAATAATTGGTTATGCCTCAGCCATGGGCCAGGCACTGGGCTAAACACTTCCACGCATTATCTCATTTGAAGCTCACCACACCCACCCGGTTATACACAGGAGGAAGCTGAGGCTTAGAGAGTTCAATCTCTTACACATGTCAAAAAACTTCTGAAGGGTGCTGCAATTTGAACCCAGGACATCTGACTCCAGGGCCCATGCCACCTTCTGAATACAAGAAGGAAGGAGAATATTTCCCATCATGACCCTGTGCTTTGACGCTATGAAACCTGAAGGACTGGAAAAGATGAGATGATCAGAAAAGGGATTCAGTGTATATCAGATACCCCAAAAGCTTGACAACTTCTAACTGTGAATGATAGATCACAATTTTCCAAAATAAGAAGAAATGGTAGTAATGTTGGAAATTAAGTTTATGGATAACATAATTGTAATTGTTTTAATGTAAGAAATTTAATCTTACAAACTTTGTTTTATGGGTTTTGTGTGTGCAGTTGCCACTTTATTTCAAAGTGTCCAGTCAGTCTTAAGTGCAGATGCGCTGCAGAGAGCACTGGAGAGGCATGATGGAAGGAGGAAGAGAGAGCAAAGTGCAATAGTCCTTTGTTGCTGACACAAATGGGATGCCATATTGCACCTAAAACATATATTTCTTTTTACAATAAGTGCAATACATGTGATCGAGTAAAGGAGCAGTAGAAAAGAGACACAAATTATTTGTCACTGTTCAATATGTAGAAATAAACATGTTTCAAAAAGTCAGTCTCCCAATTATACAAACTTTCAGAAACCAACTAATTAAAATCCTTTAGAGGAAAGGCAAAGCTTAACATGATCAAAGTTTTTAAAAGCCTCTTGTTTTTTGTGTGTTTGTGTCTGTGTGTACATATCTTTGCATCTGTAAGGCATGGTGAGCGGGACAGTAGTCCACTGACTATCACAGGAGTGCTAGTAGAAAAGCGGCACATTTTCAAACTCTGTTCCTAGCACCGTAGGTGCTATTAAAGACTCCAGATAATAATGATTTAAATGGAAGAGCCAATGTATTTTTGTGTCTGTAACTTCATGTAAGTAAGAGCAAAGTAGGATAGAAGAAGAAATTATAGAAAACCATGAGCATGTCTGCTCAGTAGGATTTTGGTTTCCTAATATATAATATTTTAGTATTCTGAATGGGTGGCACACACTGTTACTTTGTGTGTCTCTCTCTCTCTCTCTCTCTCTCTCTCTTTGTTTTTGCCTAATATCCCATAAAAATAGCCAATAAAAATCTAAGAAATTACCTAAATCAATGTATTGAATATAATGGATCTAATGAAAAATAAAAACCTATAGTCTTTGTGAAGATATTATTTATATAGCAGACAAAGTTTCCTAAAAAAATTTATTTGGGGAGAAATGCAAAACACAAAAGCATCTGCTATCTCCTGGTCTGAGCTTTTGTAATATTTTACAGCACCTAATTTAACTTGAGTGCGTAGTTCTAATGAAAGAAGTTGTAAGATAACACTACCGGCCAAGATGGAGGAGTAGGTATATATACTTTGCCTCCTCACACAAACAAATGAAGGACAACAACAAATTTCAAAATGAAAAACAACTATAACTGCCAGAAAATTGAACTGTATGGAAATTCAACAACCAAGGAATTAAAGAAGAAACCTTCATACAGACTGGTAGGAGGGGCAGAGATGGGCAATACGGGCAGAGAGGACATGCAGCAAGGTGGCAATCCAGGCAGTCCCACATCCGAGTACAGACAAGCTGGCAGGAACAACTGGGGAGCAAGACAGACCATGCAACCCAGGGTTCCAATGAGGGAAACTGAAGCCTCAAACCTCTGCCTATGAAAATCTACGGGGGTTGTGGTGGGGGAAAGAATTGCCAGTCTCACAGGAGAGTGTGTTGGAGGGGCCCATGGGGTCCTAGAATGTATACAAGCCCACTCACCCAGGAATCACCACCAAAAGGGTCCACTTTGCTTGTGGGTAGCAGGGGAAGTAACTGAAAATGGGGCAAGAGCCAAGCAAGTGACATTGTTCCCTCTCTGACCTCTCCCCCACATGCAGCACCACAAAACAGTGAAGTGGATTGCCCCGCCCTGATGAATACATATGGTTCCACCCCTTACAACAGAACAGAAGCACTGAGACAAAGAAATATGACCCAACTGAAAGAACAGATCAAAACTCCAGAAAAAGAGCTAAGCAATAAGGAGAGAGCCAACCTATCAGATGCCAAGTTTAAAACAATGGTAATCAGGATGCTCACAGAAATGATTGAGTACGGATGCAAAATGAAGGAAGAAGTAAAGGCTATGTAAAGTGAAATAAAGAAAAATACACAGGGAACCAAGAGAGAAGGGAAGGAAACTGGGGACTCAAATCAATGATTTGGAACAAAAGAAAGAAATAAACATTCAACCAGAACAGAATAAAGAAAGAATTCAAAAAAATGAGGAGAGGCTTAGGAACCTCTGGGACAACTTTAAACATTCCAACATCTGAATCATAGGGGTGCCAGAAGGAGAAGAGTCTTCCTTCAACAAATTGAAAACTTATTTGGAAAAGTAACAAAGGAAAACTTCCCCAATCTGGCAAAGGAAATAGACTTCTAGGAAGTCCAGGAAGCTCACAAAGTCTCAAAGAAATTGGACAGAAGGAGGAGCACACCAGGACACATCATAATTACATTAGCCAAGATTCAAGATAAGGAGAGAACTTAAAAGCAGCAAGGGAAAAAGACAGTTGCCTACAAAGGAGTGCCCATAAGACTATCAGCTGATTTCTCAAAAGAAACTTTGCAGGCAAGAAAGGGCTGGAAAGAAGTATTCAAAGGCATGAAAGGATAAGGCCTACATCCAAGATTGCTCTATCCAGCAAAGCTACCATTTAGAATGGAAGGGCAGATGAAGTGCATCCCAGATAAGGTAAAGGTAAAGGAGTTTATCATCACCAAGCCTTTATTATATGAAATATTAAAGGAATTTGTCAAAGAAAAAGAAGATAAAAACTATGAACAGTAAAATGACAACAAACTCACAACTATCAACAACTTAATCTAAAAAACAAAGACTATGCAAATGACTAGAATAGGAACAGAATCACAGAAATAGAGATCACAGATTCAGGGGAGGGCGAAGAATGGGGGAAAGGTACAGGGAATAAGAAGCATAAATGGTAGGCACAAAATAGACAGGGAGAGGTTAAGAATAGTATGGGAAATGGAGAAACCAAATAACTTTTATGTATGAGTCACGGTGGGGCAGGCAAGTGGAAATGCTGGAGAGATAGAACAATGCAGAGCAGGGGGTGATAAAGGGAAGAAGAAAATGGTACAACTGTAATAACATAATCAATCAAATATACTTTAAAAAATGAAGTTGTAGGATAATAAGGTAGAGCTGAAATATATATCTTTGGTGTCCCTGTAGATCTGATAAACTAACATACTTTCCTAAGCTTATGCAAAACAGAAAGTGAAGAGGCATATTGTAAGAAACTAAATTATACATAAAGTCATTAAACCTCAACCTTCACTTCTGATTGAGGGATTGCTGCTATAGTCAAGTGAGAGCAGGGGCAAAATGAAAAAATAAATAAATGAAAGACCTGATCCCATTATACACTTCAGTGGAAATGTAATCGTCTATCAGTTTCCTTGAAGTCCTTGGGTATGTGCAAAATTGCATGTAGCTGCTAAAATTAAGGGGCCATGCCAAATGGTATCCTTGTGAACTTCGAATATCACCCTCAGATGTGAGAGGGGTAGCAGGGAAGAAGTAGATTTGTCATTGTGGCTGATGTCTAACTCTACATGTGTTGCGTAGCCTGAAACTCTCCTGCCCATTGAAATGTTCGCTCTTTTTCTTGACCTGGTTTTCCACCCAGATACATATTCATGTAGGTAACATGCACCTTTTACTTTTTTTTTTTTCAGAGCGATTTTTGTAACTGGTTTAAAAAGTGGTTTTATAACTTGCTTTAAAAGTAAGCCTAAATAGACAGACTTTTTAGGATGCTTGTGAAATCCCCTTTTTCAAAGGTCTTATATCCTGGAAAATACTCTCTTCTGTCAAGGATAATCTAAATATGAGCATTTGGGAAGGATGGCAATGCAATAATGACCTCTCTGGAGGTTGTCTTCTACCACTAGGAATGTGAAATGGAAAAGGCATGAAGTCGGCATGTGCGTAAGACTTCATAGCTCTGAGGCCCAGCAGAGCAGGCAAAGCTGGAGAAAGCAAAAGACCCTTTTCTGACCCTTAATTAACTGCCAGGACTACAGATTGCTGCTGGCTCTTCAGCATCCTTGTATAGTTCTTAATTAATTCTGGCTGCCGGGGTTGCCCGCACTAAATCATTACAAAGTAAGTCCTACCTGAGGAGTGCGTTAATGGCCACGGTAAGCCCTGTGAACCACATTTTCTTTCATCTGACGCTGTGTCTTGAAGGCTTTGGCAGTGGAGTTGTCGGCCTCTGTGAGTGGGTCTTTTATCACCACATCACAGCACTACAGTGTTGAGACAGAAAGTCTCCCTGCTTGCGTGAACTGTGGCTGGACTAAGAATTCAGTGATAATAACACCTCAAGAAATGAAGGCTACAAATGTTCACTATGGAAAAGATGTTTAGAGGAGCACATATTGTGCGTGTACATCCAGCACTGAGTGTCAGCCTGCAGAAGGAGAGCTGGGTCTGCCACAGCCCCATTTTCTGTTTCCACACTTACATGACTCACTCCCACAAAACATTCCCCTTAGCTTACTACAACCCAGCATCCACCAGCTAGTGTCAGCGCCTTGGCTTTCTGGCATTGCCACTGCACCACGGGCATAATGGACACTTGGAAAGAAAATATCCCCATTTTAAATTACTGCATTAGCATCCGAAGTTACACATCAGTCACTTCAGTTTAATATTTGTGCATCTGTGACAAGAAACTGTTCATCTCTGTGTGTGCTAAGTGTATTAGTTTGCTAGGACTGCCATGACAAAACACCACAGACTGGGTGGCTTTAATAACAGACATTTTCTTCCAGAAGGTAGGTTTCCTGTGAGGACTCTTTCCTTGGCTTGCAGATGACCACCCACTTTGTGTCGCTACGTATGGTCATCCCTTGGGGCAATTCTCCTCATATAAGGACACCAGTCCTGTTGGATTAGGGCCAACACATATGATCTCATTTAACTTAATTAGCCCTTCAACAGCCCTGTCTCCAAATACAGTCACAGACCACATTCCGAGGTGCTGGGGGTTAAGGCTTCAACATATGAACTTGGCAGGGGGTGGGGACTGGGAGGATGAACCCACCCGGTTAGGGGAGAGAATTCAGCCCCTAACACTGAGAAAAAAATATTTCTTATTTAAGAAGGCTGAGAGATCTTCCAATTTGAGACTCAACCAAGAAGATTTCCCCAAGAGGCTGGGGTAGGCAATCCTCCAGCAACTCCTGCCCGTCAGCCCCATGGGTGTGTCCCTGTAAATCAAACCTGAGCTGTCCAGTATGGCAGCTACTAGACACATGTGGCTATCTGAATCTAAATTAATTTAATTTAAACAGAGTTTGAAAAATTTCAGTTCATCAACCTAGCCTCATTTCAAGTGTTCAGAAGCCACGAGTGGCCAGTGACCGTTATATTGGACAGTGCAGATACAGAGCATGCCAATCATCATGGAACTGCCATTATTGTTCATGTTCTAGAAGGGCTGTGCTCAACAGCTTTGTCTCTTTAAGGTAGTTCCTGAAACGAGCATCCTGCAGCCACCCGCTTTGTCCTCAGCTTTCTGCTATGTGGGTGTAACATGGGAACATGGGCCTCTCTTCAAGTGCACATAATTTAACTGTGGTAATAAAAACAACATGAAATGTTACATATCCAGTCTGTAAAGAAAATGTAAGTGGCACATACATATTCCTACAATAGAATTTTGAAGGAAAAAATGATCATTGGAAACTGGAGAAGAAAACACATGGAAGAAATGGGTTTGAGCTGAGGTACAATAGTTAGATCAATTTGCAAGGCAAGGCAAGGGAAGGAAGGGCCATCCCACTAGAGCAACATCACATCCCACAAACATTGGGACATAGAAAGTCACAGAAGAAAACTGTCATTTTGACCTGTATCTTGAACTTATCTTAACATAGATGCTTTCATTCTCTCCATTTTACTTCTTAGCGAAGAAGTAAACACTCCTTTTTCACCCAACCTTTCCTGTTCATTCATTGGTACAACCTTGGGCTCTTGGGTATCCTGGAAGATCCACAAAGATTTCCTTCATTCTACTGTCTGCCTCTAGAACTGCTTCGTTCCTGCTCTCTGTTCCTCAACCTACAGTAGGGTGCTTGCTGCAGGAACTACTGCCATGACTGCCAGATCCATTGAGCATGGTCCCTCCTCTAAGGACAGCTGTCTGCACTGTTTAATACCATGGCCACTAGCTGCATATGCTACTGAGCACTTTCAATGTGGCTGAGGTGAGTGAGGAAAAGAGCATCCAGGCCAGAACCCCTGGAGGTTGTTTAGGAAGCTTGAATGAGCCATGAACTGAGTCAGTAGCTTCTTTTGCCTCAGCCTTTTCAGCAACCCCATCCTTTCTCTCAAGAATGCATGACACATTCAGTAACCCTGGAGACTGGGGTGATCGCCCCATTCATTCCAAGGTAAAAGTGGAGCAAGGGAAGAAGAGCACCTAAGAGTCATTTTGGAAAGCCTGTCTGATGGGGGTCCACAGATGTGCTTATGAACGTCTCCTAATGGCTTAGATACTGATAGTAACACCGCAGTCACTGATTCAGTGTTGATTACTCAATTATAATTACTCTCCAGTTTATTAATTTAACTATAAGACATTAAAGACTTTTACAGTGTTTTAAGTTAAAGTTACTTTGGGGGAACTTAATGCTTGGTGAACACTTTTTGGACATCTCACCAAAAGTATGATCCATAAAAAAAATCAAGAAATTGGACTTCATCAAATTAAAAATGTGTGTTCTGTAAAATGTGTTAAGCGGATGAAAAAAAACAAGCTCTAAACTGGGAAAAATATTTGTAACCCACATATCTGACAAAGGACTTATATCTAGAAAATATAAAAACCCTGAAAACACAACAGTAAAAATACATATAATTCAATTAGAAAATGGATAAAGACATGAAAGACACTTCACCAAAGAGAGAGGATAGGGCGTAGGGAGGGAAAACAAATGCATGAAAAGATTCAGCATGCTTAACCGTTAAGAAAATGCAAACTAAGACCCAAATGAGATATCACTGCACAAATATTGGAGCATCTAGAATAAAACACAGGGACAGCAGTAAGCTCTGGTGAGAATGCGAGGACACTGGGTCGCTCATAAGTTGCTGGTGAGAAGGTAAAATGTAGAGCCACTCTAGAAAATAGTTGGCAGTTTCTCAAAAAACTAAATATGTACTTGCCATACACCACAGCAATCCTACGCCCCAACTTTTGTGCCAGAGAAATGAAAACATCCACTCCTCCTCCCACAGAAGAGCACAGAACTGCTTAAACACATTGGACTGATTTCTGTTTCCTGGTTTTGATACTGCACTACAGTTACGTAGTGACCATTGGTAGCCTTTGGGGGAAGCTGAGGAGTACTTGGGATCTCCCTGCACTGCCTTTGCAGATTTCTGTGAACCTGTAATGTTTCCAAATAAGAAGGTTTTTTTAGTTATTCTTTGGCATAATTCAAAATTTATTTCAAATGTATTGGTTACCAATATAATGATTTCTCAACTCATTGTGGTAATGATGATTATACGATGATCATGATAACCATATGGTTAACCTATACTTTAGATAAGCTGGAATCACTTATCATGAGCATAAGTTACAACTATGACAAAGAAAAAATTGAACAATTCATGTCTGTTACAACATCAATGCAATCGGTGTTATAAATAACAGATATATAATTGTGTATAATAGTATTTAGCATTTGTATTTAGTATAGTTAGAATATTATTTGGAATCTGTATTTAGAGTAATATTTAGAAAAAAGCAAGTATGCTGCACTTATCTTATTAATATCTGTTCTTATTAATACTACTGAACTGATAACTTACTGTGATTTCACAAAAATAACTCTTAGGTAATCAAAATCTTTTGAGCCAAAGTTTTTTCTGTATTACATTTCTTGGCAAAAATTCAAATCTTCTTTCAGATGGAATCTTCTTTGCTGAACCAACAGTCTCAGGAGAGTGCGTGAAAGTTCGTTCTGGTTTGTGATGGAGGGGGAGACAAAGGGCCTCCAAGGGCCTTAGACCTTTGTTGTTTGCATTTCACAGTTGACCTTGAACTCCCTCGCCTGGTCTAAAATGCTTTAAGGCAGTACTTCTAATAGCATGAAGTATCTTATTTTAGTTTAGTCCCAAACCTTGTAATTCTAAATAAAAAATTGAACCATGAGCCCCCACGGTTTTAATGTAATATCTGATTCCTTGAATTAGGGCCAACTCTTCATTTTTTAAACCATCAGCAGATTCTAAATACAACTTTTGGCCATTTCCTTTTGGCATCTGACCTTAGTTCACTTAAACTAATTGTTATCCTTTCCTTCAAATTGTGACTATAAAAAACAAAAACTATACTATCGAACATTAGAGACATTTTTGAATTCTGAGTATAGTGCACTCCATGTAAAATATGCCTTTTTGTTATTACTCTCTGAATCGTGGCAGCAATTTATTTAAAAACTACATGCAATCATATAATTTTAGAACCCTTTTTAAGAACCAGACCTCAAAAATTCAAGTACATTTATGATTTAAGGATCTTCTGATTTATAATTGTCATCAATTTATGCACTAATACTCACAGAGCTCCCCTTATGTGACAGGTAGATGCTCCGTATGTGGCAGGGGTGGGAGTGGGGGAGGCCAGGAAGCTCCGCTCCTCCCCTGCAGGGCTCGAGGTCAGGGAGGAGACAGGCATTCCTGCTGTAATGCATGTGTGCCTCCCATAGAAGCTCTACAGGTTCTACACATCATACTGCTAACATGCCAGTTGGGTGGCACTTTATATGTATAACTTCCTTACATGTTCTTTTCTGACATCCATTAGTTTTAATACTGAAGGCAATTCTATTAAGAATTTATTATAGTGTTTCTATTGAATAAATTAAAACACAAATTCAGTAACTGACCAGTGGCCACATACCTGAGAATCAGTCAGAGCTGGGATTTAAACTCAAGTCTTCTGGTCCTAAATACCCCCGTGCTCTTCTTCCCGCTTCTATACCCTGTATTATGAGCCAAGACTGATGATGAATTCATAGTTCTCCCCACATATGCTAAGTAAACAACTGATCATGTATAAAGTGATTTTTTTAGGAGGTCCACTCTCAAGGAATAATAAATAGCACTGAATTATGGGGGCAAGAAAGTGATTGCCTGTCTAGTTAGTTCTTTCAGTCTTTTCATTCATCAGTGAGCCTTGGTTTGGCTCTCTCACCCAGCAGAAGAGGCCTCAGGCTCAGAACATAGACAAACAGTACATCCCATTGTTTTATTTTGGTTTTTATTTACCTTTTCTGTTGTCATTACCTGTGGTAAATGTTTTGGCTTTAAATTTACTACAGTGATATGAAATGTCTTCTAATTAAATGTATTTAAATATACAATAGATAAATTTAAATTCTTAGATAAATTAGAGAGAAACAGTAACGGGCTGTGGAAAATGGTGAAGATGGTACACAGGGGATAAAATTTGGGAAGCACTTGTGTGTGGCTAATGAGACCTCAGTCTTTATCATCTGCCTTTGGGATTCTTGTTTTGTCTTTTCCTTCACCTTCTTGCAACTTCCCAGTCTCAGGTTATCTTAATAAGGTAATGACAGTTTATAGGGAGCACATCGGATGAATAAGGCATTCCACCCAAGGTCTGTAGTAAGATGACTTTAACCATTAACGTTTGATGTTTTGGGAGGTAAATTAGTTCTTTCAAGACTCCATACGAAGGCTGTGAGTAGCTCTGTCTCTCTGGAGGGGTGATTGGCAACTCTTAAAAACTTCCACCGTGCCAGGGTTTCTGCTCTGTGCTTGGTGCGGGCTCATGGTTTTGACTTTGTTCAGAATCTCCTCCTCATGCCCATAGGCTGAGGCTAAGAGCTAAGACTTCCGTCACAAGAAGTAGCCAGTGGACCTCTAAAGCACAGGTGGCAAACACAAGGCCCGTGGGCCGAATCCAGCTCTCCACCTTGTTTTATCGGGCCCAGCACCTTGTTTCTATCCAGCAGCAGTGCCAAATTCCCTAGTTAAGGAGTAGTTACATTTATACAGTCCTAAAATTACATCCGGCCCTTTGAAGGCAACTGTGAGGCTGATGTGGCCTCCGGTGAAAATGAGTTTGACACCCTTGCTCTAAAGTGACAATGTCCAGAACCTTCAATAAGATATGTTTGGCTAAACATCAGTCAATGAAGGAGAGTAGCTGTGACTCTAATTTCGTCGTTGGTTCTAATTTTCAATAAAAGTGTTTGCTTTTAAGAGTAGAAATTGAACTTTTTGGAACCATAAATTGAGACATAATTATTCTTCACTATATTGTTTGCAAAGGTATTCCTAACCTTGATTTCCAAATTTCTAAAATACTTCTTCCTTCTACATTTTTATCTTTAATCATCATGACTTAATTCTGTAGAAAAAGTTTGGTAGTTGTTCTGATAGATTTTATAAATTAATCGGTACCAAAAAAGAGAGTCACAAATCTCTCATTAAAATCTCTTTTTCTGCTACACTTACTCATTTCTAAGTCTGTCATGTCTAAAAAAGTATCATTGGATCTTCTGTCACATTTGATGGGGCTGTGATTTCTGAGGTGAGCACATTTTAAAACTATGGCTCTCCAAAAAATACTTTGGAAAGAATGTTTGATTTTTTTTGAGAGAGGGGCAAGAACAAAACAACAATAACCCCACTTCTCAATATTGTGTAGAATCAGTGGAGGAAAAATATAGAGGAAAAAATTGAAAAGGACTGTTGTCAAGGAAACAGTAACAAAAATGGCAAGCAAGTCAATAGGATTTCCTGTCATCAAAGTCTCATGCTTCAGTGTTGGAACAAGAACGGTAATTGCTGGTCCTGATGAACACTTACTGTGTGTGTACCGGGTGTGTTGCACAAGTTGAGTCCCCCAGTCCTTGTGACAGCCATGTTGTCAGCAGGGAAACTTGCTAGGTTTTCAAATAGGAAAGTGGCAGGTACCCAGGTATATTTTTAAAAGCTCACTCTGGGAGAAGTTTGTAAACTGGAGGGAGGTAAAGCAACCAGGTAGGAAGCTACTACAATAATGATAAATAGGAATCCAACTTTTCTGGCTGCTCTCAGAAGGAAAGGAGCAGCTACATGTCTGCAAAAACACCCATTTATTCTCTAGGTGTTTTAGAGAAGCTTTTTGCCAAGGAGAGGCTCTTGTTCATCCCTAAAGATCTGGGCACATTTAGCACAAGCTCCCCGACAAATCACTCTTCCAAAGTAAGTGCAGAGGTGGAGGAAATTACAGTCCTTGAGTGGTATTAACATCTCAAACCCTGGCAATATCTGTATCTGAGGGGAAATGAAAATCGCTCTCTCTCAAATGTGGATGGCAATCCTGGAGGTAGGACTCAACCCAGAGTGATTTACAGAAACTGCCGAGCAATGGAGTCAGATATTTTCACCCGCCTTTTAAACAGAGCAGCTCTGTTTCAGTACCATTTGTGACAAGCTACTCATTGACATCACTGTTTTGACACCCCATCCAATTACTGTAGCCTCCTTGGAGTTGTCAGGGTAATGCAAGGTTAAAGGGCAAGTCCAAGTTCCCACATCTTTACACATTGGTTAATCTCATGACACACACCATGATCATGAGATAGGCAGTGTCCACGCCCAAAAGTAAATTTAGACCAAGTTTCAGATTGTGAATATTAACATGGCCATAAATCCTTGCAGTCCAGCCCCTTTACTACCCCACTCTTCATCGCATAATAAGCAGCAGAGACTCTATCAGGACCTTCTAGAAGAAGGAGTTTGCAAATGCAGCCTTTGAGTTTCAAACTGAGGAATATCCTTCTCGTGATGGGTTCTTGGAAATCACCCTTCGGGGGCAAGTGCCAGGGAACCAGGGACTCCCCAAAACTCTCAGCTCCCTCTGCAGCATCAGGGGGTGAGAACTTCACCACGTGTAGGGAGACAGAGGTGTCCGGCCCAGAGAAGGCACCTGAAACACGAGGAGGCTGGGAACTGCTGGAACTGGGCCCTTCATCATTAAGCTCTCTTCAAGGAACAAAGGGGAGAGGAATGCAGGCCAGAAAGGGTTGACTGTCCCTGAACAGCTACTCTGCTTGACCAGATCTCACCCCAATTATGTCAAAGTAGCCCTCTTCTTAAAGCTACTTGCTGTGCATCTGTCTCAACAATTCAAGAGAACATTGGCCTGGTCCAAGGAAAGCGCAGCAACAGCCAGTGCTCCTCAGTGACTGTCCTCATCATTTTTCCCTCCATTACTTAGTTAAAGAGGGCTTCTTCCTCTCTGGCCACTTGATCAGTGGTTTGCAGATGTTGTCTGCTTTGATGCACATAAGGGATATGTTACATCGTTAGTGAAGCTTACTGCTGCAGCAATATATTTTTTATCACTGCAGAAAAAAAAGGGGCTTTGAACCTGGGCAAACTTAAAGAAAAGCAGGTGGACGGAGGGTCCCTCCAGGGTGCACATGGCTTCATGTTCCCTGGAAAACCGCTGTGCGGACAGTAATTGAACAGGCTTATTCTATAAAACTTGGAAACCGGAAATGCTTGATGGCCTATGACCCATGGCAAGGGTGACTTCAGAATGCCACATGTGCACAACGCAGTACAGTGGACACAAAGCCGTGTGTCCTTGGCCAGTTTTGTGGCCAAGCTTGAGGAGCACTAAGTTGAGAGCTGGACGGCCTTGGTTCCGGGTCTCAGCTCCTCTACTTATGGCTGGCATTATCTCAGGCAAGCCACCTTATGCCATTGATCCTGAATTTCCTTATCTGTGTAATAGGAATAAAAAACCTGACTTGATAGAGCTTCAAAAACCCCATAAGCATATATGACTCAACAGGAAGAATATGATATTGCTGTGAAAAGTCATTCATTCTCAGTAATAGTCAATAGAATAAAAAAGCATGTTCTAAAGCTTAGCCAAAACATCCAGGGGGTTTAATGTTTCTGGGCAGGAAAATATCAGGTAATTTTTTAGGCTGCAAACCTCAGTTCAGTCATCAAAAGAGAAAGAGATGTTAGATGAAGGAAGGCAATGTGACAACTACTGCCAAGGCCATCACCTGCCTGGATCCTGCAAAACAGAAAAATTCTGCACAATTTGGAGTTGGATTAAGTTGTAATAAAACATGGCCATTTGAAGTGCTGAGATGGATAACAACTTTTAAAAAAATATCACAATGTTCATGCCCTAGCCAAGTTGCATTGTTGGTTGGAGTGTCATTTCATGCACCAAAGGGTTGTGGGTTCAATTCCCAGTCAGGGAGGGTACTTACCTAGGTTGCGGGTTCAAGCCCTGGTGAGGGTGCATATGGGAAGCAGCCAATCAATGTTTCTCTCTCTTCCTCTCTCTTCCCCCCTTGTCCCCACCTCCTCCTTCTCTCTCTCCCTCCATCCGTCCCCCCTCCCTTCCTCTCTAAACAGCCTCAGGTGAGGATTTAGAAATATAAATATGTCAGAATGTTCGCATTTAGATTTTAATCTTTGTAGCAGTACACAGTTTGTGTATCTAGGGTCTTGTTTTCACCCAGTCCCCGCTTCTTTTGCCCTTGAAGCATCACACGCTGTCGTTGGCTGCCTCCTTCCAGGACGCTGGATGATGACAGTGATTGGTGACCACTGCTGCCACTGGGCCTGAGCTTCTGGGACCACCTTCTCCATGGCATTCCCCTCTGTGGCCCATCAGTCCATTTTAGGTGTCTTCAGTTGTTTAGTACAACAGCAATAAATAGTTTATATGGACATAATAAAATGCAGTGCTCAGAAGAACCAAAAGAGAAGGATGAGCAAAAAACAGAGACAGTTCAGAGGCTTTTCATGCCCCAGTGAGTTCATCTTCCTTCTTTTAGGATGAAGATTTTAGTTATTTTTGTGCCCAGTATTAGTCATATGAGAAAGGGAGGAAAAATTCCATTTCAGAAGCTTCTGAAAAACTTGACCCTGCACTGCCTCAAAGCACACAGTACATTATGTAGAGGCTTGACTTGCAGCCTTTGCTTCCTGGCAGCTTTTTTGTCGAATAAATTTTTTTTTCCTTTTTTTAATATCTGGGAGCTGTGGCATTTTTAACAGACTGCATCATTTTGGAGTAAGTTCTCTTGAGGTGGGGAACTGAGATGTATAATTATATGCTGTGGAAAACGACGGTGGTGTGAGGGGTGGGGAAGGAGGTTATTGAATCACAGAAACACGTTTCCTATTCAGAAAAAAATGACAGTATGCAGGATGTTCGATTTCCTTCTGCTCTGTGCCCATGGAGACCGCAGCTTCCTCAAGTGGAGGAGTCATTGGTATTCACTGGAGCTTGCCTGGTTTCATTTTTATTGTTTCAGAGACTTATTACTCTCTCAGAGTTGTTCCCAGGTTTGCGGCCTTTCCTCAGTATGTATGAGCTAAGGTAGTGAGAGGAAACACTTTAATTACATTTTAAGTAGAATCAAACATAAGTATATTTATGAAAATTCTAGCAGAAGATACAGCAAGACCATTAACTCAAATCCCCAAAATACATAAAGTGATTTTTAATAATAAAAAGTCCATAGTTGGTGTGTCAAATTGTATCTACATATTAAAAATATGCCCTAAACACTAAATATTAACTAAATGTGCATATTATGTTTAAAACCTCTCCTATAAAAAGTGCACTGGGAGCATGGGACATCACGGTCTGTCTCCCAAGCTGGTCCCTGTGTGGCCCAAGGATGGGAAGCCACCAGCTGCCCCATGGTGAAGTCAGCCATGCCTCTCTCCATCATGTCTGCTCTCTCTCAGAGGCCTCTTTTTCAAAGCCACACTGTGCACTGGTTGAATTTGATTTTAGTAAACCTCTTCATACTTTTGTCAAGCAAAAACTGAAAAATTAAGGAGCTAGAGATTGTTCTTAAACTTCAACATAAAAGTTTGTTTCGGGCATGGGGGATGGTAAGGAGCAGATGAGCAGAGTATCCCGTGGCCAGAAGCCAGTCATTGGCACATGCTCAGGACTCAATCTCCTGATTCCTTTCAGGAAGAGAGTTCTCTCCTTCCCAGCACTAGAAGGACTCAAAACCTGGTTTGCTTCACTTCCAACAAATGTGATAGGACCAGCTCTTCTCTAGATACTTCATAAAATATGTGGCAGTTAACTTATTTCCCAAGAAAATTGGTTCTGAATAAAATTCTTAATGCATTCATAAATTCTTTCTGGCCAGGTGGCTTAGTTAGTTGAAGTGTTGTCCCATACACCAAAAGGTTGTGGGTTTGATTCCCGGTGAGGGGCCGGGCACATACCCAGGTTTCAAGGTCAAGCCCCAGTTGGGGCTCACATGAGAGGCAACCTATCGATATTTCTTTCTCTCTAAACTCAGTAAGAATGTATACTTAGATGAGAAATGTTTTCAAAAAAGACAGCATTAAGAAATTTAATGTACATAGTTTTAAAGGAACACATACAACTTCAGGTTTTCTTGAAGATAAAATAGCTAAACAGCCCAAGTGACCATCAGTAGATGAATGTATAAAAAACCTGTGACACGTTCACACAATGGAATGCTATTCAGCCATAAAAAAGAAAGAAATCTTACTCTTCGCAACAGCATGGATGGACCTGAGAGTATTATGCTCAGTGAAATAAGCCAATTGGACAAAAGGAAAACCTGACTTCCGGCCAAGATGGAGGCATAGGTGGACACACTGTTCCTCCTCGCACAACCAAAATTAAGGACAACAAAGATTTAGAAACAAGAAAACAACCAGAACTGATAGAAAATTGAACTGTATGGAAGTCCAACAACCATTCATCCAGACCAGTAAGAGAGGCGGAGTCGTGGCAGAAAAAGTGGAGGTTGGTAGACCCAGGCATGCAGGCAGCAGCTGGAAGATCCCAGGCATACAGGCAGTGGCTAGCAGACCACAGGCATGGGGTGGCAACAGGCAGACCCAGTGAGGCCACGCAAGGCAGCTAGCTGACCAGGTGGTCCCACATTCGCACACAGATAATCAAGGCCAAGGGGAAGCGGCAGAAGGGACTGGAATCCAAGAAAGAGCAGAGCAAGCACCATTGTTCCCTCTTGGACCCTGCCCCCACATACAGCGTCACTACCCAGGGACTGGGCTGCACCCCCCTGGGGAACACCTAAGGCTCCACACTTCACTACATAACAGCCGCAACCGGACCAAAAAATAAAAATAAATAAATACATAAATGGCTCAAACAGGAGAACAGATCAAAGCCCCAGAGCCAATTCATCTAAGCGACCAAGAGATAGCCAACCTATCGGATGCATAGTTCAAAGCACTGGTGATCAGGATGCTCATAGAATTGGTTGATTTTGGTCTCATATTAGATGAACAAATGAAGGCTACAATAAGTGAAATGAAGGAAAATGCACAGGGAACCAATAGTGATGGGAGGAAAACTGGGACTCAAATCAATGGAGTGGAGCAGAAGGAAGAAAGAAACAAACAAACAGAAAAGAATGGAAAAACAAGAATTCAAAAAAATGAGAGGCTTAGGAACATCTTTCAACATCCCAACATCCAAATTATAGGGGTACCAGAAGGGAAAGAAGAAGAGCAAAAAGTGGAAAAGTTATTTGAACAAATAATAAAGGAGACCTTCCCCAATCTGGCAAAGGAAATAGATTTCCAGGAAATCCAGGAAGCTCAGAGAATCCCAAAGAAGTTGGACCCAAGGAGGAACACACCAAGGCACATCAGAATTCCATTAGCCAAGATTCAAATGAAGGAGAGAATTCTAGAAGCAGCAGGGGATAAGGGGACAGTCACTTACAAAGGAGTTCCCATCAGACTGTCAGCTGATTTCTCAAAAGAGACCTTGCAGGCAAGAAGGGGATGGGAAGAAGTACTCCAAGTCATGAAAGTCAAGGACCTACATCCAAGATTGCTCTATCCAGCAAAGCTGTCATTTAGAATGGAAGGGAAGATAAAGTGCTTCTGAGATAAGGTCAAGTTAAAGGAGTTCATCATCACCAAGCCCTTATTATATGAAATGTTAAAGGGACTTATCTAAGAAAAAGAAGATAAAAAAAATAGGACAGTAAAAAAAAAAAACAGCAAACTCACAGATATTAACAACCACACCTAAAACAAAAGCAAACTAAGCAAACACTAGAACAGGAACAGA